>CM029272.1:33373077-33523027 GCA_016920895.1 Vaccinium myrtillus
ACACAAATGAATTAGAACACAAATGAATAAACTAACAATAACTTCACTTACATAATTGGGTCTCACTTTTTACACTTTTGCGTCATATAACTACACAAATTTTACTCTACCATTGGAGATGGCCTGAGAGTTCAATTGTTGTTTTCTTTTCTTTTTTACTTTTCGTTTTCAAACCACTAGCAATGGTAACGTGCTTTTCACGTAGAGTCAAGTCATAAATTTCCTCCCAAATATCCCTTGGAAATGACTTTGAGTGAACAATAGAAAAACATTGATGCATTTCTAGAATTTGAACGCAACTGCTACACGTCTCCTCGTAGCTTTAGATTTGTCAAAATATTCGATAATGTTGGAAATTGGGGTATTTTGTTCATTATATTTTTTGGCACTTTGAGCTAAAAATAAATTGGGACCCAATAAACTTTTGAGGTGGGTCCGTGTGGGATTAAAATGAAAAAAAATTATTAAGGATTAAATGAGAAATTGTCTCATAAAGTGACCCTTTGGGGTACCCAAAATTTCCCGAAGACCATGCGTGCGCACATCACCGGTATTCGACCGAATCGGATTATGGATTGGAAGTGTCCTTAATTTTTATGGATTAAGTCTTCGGAATTGGGCTAGACTAATTAAGGTCAGGCCTTGTAATTGGTCATTTTTATTTTTTTTTTGAATGAGTACATTATATTGGTACGGCAGTTTACAAAATTTGGAATTCAATTGTGTAATTGAAGAACAAATTCACGGCATTTTTGCTTTGGAATTCATCCTTAATTGAAAACAAAATTGATTAGGCATTTGGAATTCATTTAGGAAAAAAACTGATTAGCCATTATAAGAAATTTTGTAGGCTCCCCATAAAGAATTTTAAATTCAATTAAATTCAAAGGCTCCCCATGAACACTATAAATTGGCATCTCCTCTCTATGTTTCATACTCGAAAATCAACACTCCTCTATTCCTTTGTAATCGAGTTCTTGTTCTGTGTGAGAGAGTACAACACAGTTTAGTTCGCCGAGCAATTCCAGTGAGGTGCAACCGCAATTGTGCAACTGTCTTATCCTGGGAAGCAGACGCCGAAGATACTCAAGCATCCATCTGGTGAGGCGGCGTATTTTGCTTTAAAGAGTGAAATACGGGATTCGGTTTGAATTTTTCTTTATCAATTACCGTTTATGTTCTTGCTTATTTGTACAATTTTCAATTTCAATTCCGTATCCTGTTTATGTTTCTATGATTTATTAATAAAAGTTCCAGATTCTGTTTTTCCAAAATATTTATTCCTACAGATAAAACCACCAATTTACGACAAGTAGAGTTTAGATACAAATGGAATCCATACTTTCGTGTTTTACAATACTACAATAGCGTAGGATTCAAAGACGGAGCTAATGGATGTTTTACTATTCTCACACTCAAAGTTGCTTTCCACCTACCCAGAGTTGAAAGAGATTCAAGAAAAGAATGGTGCGAGGGACAATCACCACAAGATAGATCCAATTTGACTGCAAGAATTTTTTGTTAGTTGACTGCCTGGGATCACTTTGATTGCATTTTCTCGCCATGGCCACATATATTTTAAACCATTTATTCTCTTAATTTAAAAGACAAATAGTCTTTGAAATGCTCAGTCAAGAACAAGAGCACACTATATATCTACAAAGTCAAGAACAAGAGCACACTATATATCTACAAACTAAGGGCATCCTTATCAAGGGCACAAAAAAAAACACCAAATTTAACTTCAAAAACACCTTTTACAAATTTAGCAAGTCACTTTTCCAAAAACTCACAAAATCATACTCTCTATTCTAACTTTATTATGTTAAACTATTCTTTCTTTCTACTCCTACTCCCCAGAAGTAATAAAAAAAAAAAAAAAGTGAACAGTGCATGAACAGTGCGTGAATAGTGCCCTGGTGAGTGAACAGTGCCGCACCAAATTTGGTGCGGTACTGTAGCAAAGTCAGAAACTTAACAAATTTGATCAAACATTTGATAAGCCTGATTTTGGCCTTATTTTGGGTTTTGGCACTCTATTTTTGTTAAAAAGTTAATTTGTTCATCCACATAAGGATGCTATAAGTTAGTCAGTTTTCGTCATCATTTTGTAGGCTGGGAATTTCTGTTTGCACTTCCTAGAGGTGGTCATTCTAATATCACTTGTGGGCTTGTCCCAGTGGAAGGTGTCAGGCCTTACTCCTTAGTGGACAGGGTTCGATTACTCTCCCGGGCAAGTATCACGAATTACTTGGTGGGTTGGGGACGGTGGTAGCTTCGGCTCATCCAGAGGTTTACACTCTTAACGTGGGTCTAATTAGTGGTCCACCTATAGAATGGTTCCTTTGTCACAAAAAAAAAAAAAAAGAACGGGGTGGACATTCTAGTTGTTGAGGAAGTACGAGCACATGATGCTATATAACTGGGATTTTTTATATAATTGGAGTCTGGGTCAGCTTGCTCGCACCTCGACCAATTTCGGGGTTTTGAAGTTAACGACGGGATAAACCTCCCATGGCCCCCAAGGCTTGAAATGTTTGGTCTCTTTTAGATTTGAACATGTGATCATATCATAGAGGATAACTTATAGCTTTCTCTTGCCTACTTACCAAAAACCCCTTGGGTTAATCTACTACTTCCATCCCAAAAATTTTGTCCAGCCCGCAAAACGGGGACTTAATAATAATCCAAATTTTCCAAGAAAAATTCAAGTTTTGTTCCACAATGAAATAGAGATCAATAAGTTCTTTTAATTTAGGAAAAAGTTCGAAATTTTTCTGGAACAAAATATAGGAGTATTATTTTAAGTCCTCGTTTTACGGACTATTAAAACATTTTGAAACGGAGAGATCGAGTGATTGGTTTGTTGACTGACTATATGCTTTTTAAGTGGTCCTTTATGTGGATGCGTTGTTTAGCTAGGAAAATTGTGATTTGGGTTTTTGCTAATATGAAGAAGTTGATGTTAACCAGAGGGTTGGCATTGTGGTCAAAGCTAGAGACTTGGCAATTTGCTACCTCCCAAAGTTTGAGGTTCAAAACTTTTTAGGTGATATCAATTTATTTGCTGTCAATATATAAGAAGTTTTACTCGTTAATTGAACTTTCCGTTAGTGGACGGTGACATTGAACTCTCTCTCATAATTAGTCAAGGTGTGCGTACAACAAATGAACAAGTTGATGTTAATTTTGGCAACTGAACCAGTTCTATTGTATCTTCTTTTGCTCTAGAGCATGAAAGCAGAATGCTCAACATGGAATTTTTTTGCTTTTCAATTGTAACCATCTCCTTGCACAATCTATATAATTTCCAGTAGGGGTGTACATGGTCCGGTTTGGACCGGTTTTGTAGAAATTCGGGAACCGAACCGTATCTAACGGTTTCAACGAATTGAGAACCATAACCAGACCGATAAACATATAAAACAAAACCACACCAAACCATTAGACCGGTCCGGTTTGGTTCGGTTTCCGGTTCTAAACCATGTAAACATTCTAAAATTGCCAAAAAAAAAATTGTCCACAAAATTATTGCAACTCCTTCATAAAACTACTACCATTATACCAACCACAAATAGATTAAGAAGTCCATCAATAACTAAAATAACTAATAAAATATCATTATTGATAAAAGATAGCAGATGAAACATTAAAACTTAAAACTAACAAAATTACCAAGCGTGTGTATGTATATAGGAGTGTATATTATATTAAATTATATAACGGACCGGTTCAGTTCAAACCACGGTTCCTAATATGAGACCGGGGACCAAACCAAAATATCCAATTCTCATTTTTTTAGAACCATAACCGATCCATTAATTCATAGAACCAATCCAAATAGACCGGTTTGGTCTGGTCGGTCCGGTTTCACGATTTTTTCGGTTTTCTTGTACACCCCTAATTTCCAGTACATATGTCATGAACGCTTATGCTTTCATCTGCCAACGTTTCAATTAAGGAGAAGATCAATTTGGCAATGGGGAGGGTACGACGTGGTACCCTCTCGGTGCATCCAAACCATCCAACATTGCAACCGACGGTCCAGATGCACCGCACAGGTACCACGTCACACATACCCTATTTGCACCCAAGTTTTTCTCCGTTTCATGACAAGAAACTTCTATTTTTCGTTCCACGACTTGTATCCTCTTAATCTTCGTGGTAAAAAAAAAAACTGCTGTGGGAATATAAAATTAAAACGTGCTTTGATTTTTGGGTCTTCAAATCAATATTTTCTTCCCCGGTCTCTTACGCAACGCGTTAGTATCAATGGGCATACTAAAAACCGTTCTTTTCAAAAGGAGAAAAACTGAAGTTGTAATGCGCCTTTCAACCATTTTTAAGGCCAAGTAAAAGACTTTGCTAGCAAACGTGTACTGAAGTATCATTCTTTCTTTGATAGAAAATCTAGAGTAGACCCATGTATACTACGAATCTGGGTTATTACAGCGTTTTTAAAATGCCGGCACATATCAAATAAATGCCGACATTTTAAAAACGCTAAAAATACTTCCCGATGTTAATAAACGCCGGAAATACTTTCGGCGTTTGTGCCGACGTTTAACAAGCACTGGTGCAGCCTCTAATTCGACATCGGCGACCCCGCATTTTTATAAACTTCGAGAATAGTCACAAAATAAAAAATTGCTACGCTTTATTAAATTGTTCCATGTTTAACCATCAACTCACATCCAAATATGAAATCTATAATATAAAAACATCTCAAATGCATCCATCCAACATAAGTTCTCAAAATGCCCAATACGTTCTGCTATATTAAATATCACTATCATAACCATTTAATAATTCCAAATCGCTTCAGTACATTAATTCAAGATTTCTTAAAATTCTGACGCATCATATATTTCCCGTTGTTGCACAGAAAAAAGCATGGTTAAAATTTGAGCTTATTACTGTTGAAGATCTATTATTTTCTTCCCCCGTTTTTTACGCATTAGTATGAACGGGCATACGAACAACCGTACAGGGGTTCTTTTCAAAAGAAGAAAACTGAAATGGTATCCCGCGCAATGCGCCTATCAACCATTTAAGGCCAAGTACTGTAAAAGAATTTGCTATCAACCGTACACTGGATGCATAGCACTAGCACTTAGATAAGGGCATCCGCAGTAATGTAACTAGTGTAAGAAATAGTGTAAGGTTTAGGACAGTTACCTAATATTTTTCATTTTTTGAGTCCCAATGGTGTAGTTAGTGTAAGAGATTTAGTGTCATAAACTACAAAATACTTAACTGACACGATATATGTATTGGTACGGCTATTTTTCCGAGAGAAGAGAGAGAGAGAGAAGAGGGAAAGTCAAAAGTGGCAGGTGGGTGGCATTGCTGGGGTGGAGAGAGGAGAGGTAGAGACAACAGGATCGAGAGAGAGAAAAATAAGTGGAAAATTGGGCCCACCCATATCTATATTATGTATTATTTGTGTATTTTTTACATTTTAACAACACTTTAACAACACTATTGCAACACTCCTTACCTTAACAACACACTTTGTCATAACAACACACAAATAGGACTCATTTTTTACACTTTTGTGTCATATAACAACACATTTTTTACTCTACCACTGCGGATGCCCTAAGGCCAAGTACTGTAAGTGCCTAGAAACTCTATCTAGAAAATACTGTACACATAAAATTGAAACTTAACTCATTTCAGTTTTTCAGGTTCAGTTTTCTGGGTATCTTCTGGGTACCGTTTATGGGTACGTAGCGCAGATGATGTTGAGATATAGTATATGCTCAAGTTAGAAAAATATCTTTCCTTTGACACTTCTTCGATATTTCATTTTGGAATGCTAATCACATTTGATTATGACGTTAACCAACCACAAGGACACATTTTCTTGTACGATTGATCAGATACTTTGTTTTATGTTTGGCTGGTGATAATGCCAAAATTATTTTGGTAATACCAAAACTTCAGTCCATAAAATCCTTGTACTATTGCAAATGGTAGTCCTTATTGTTGATTTCTAGTAAACTATTGCGGAAAAAATATGGTTTTAAAAATTTATTGCCTAGAAACTCTATCTAGAAAAAATACCAAGAAAACTGAAACTTAACTCATTTCAGTTTCTGGGTATTTTATGGCTACCGTTTATGGGTACGTAGCGCAGATGATGTTGAGCATTTGTTAAAAAAATATCTTGAAGGTTCAATCAAGTACTTATAATTGGATTGGAATATTGCATATTTGAAGAGATTTGTAGAGGATTAAGATAAAAAAAAGTTGCTGAAAAAGATTGAACATTTCTCTATCGTTGTCGTTTTCTTTTCTTTTTCCCACAGGTGTCTCTTACAAATCTAATATCAGAAACTTAATTATACGTTAGATTACTCTTTGATTTAGAGGTTTTGTGACCCATTACTTTACGGCATGATTTCTCGTCACCATAAGCATAGACTGTGATTTTTTTTTTTTTTTCAAAGTTTTGCTTAAAGGTGTGTAATTTCCGGATCCGCCACTGGCTACATATCTCCTTATAGCTTTAGAGTTGTCAAAATATTCGGTAAAACCTATTTACGATAGGTAGAGTATAGATACAAATGCAATCCATACCTTCGTGTTTTACAATAGTTTAGGATTCACAGCGAGCTAATGGATTTTTTACTATTCTCATACTCGAGCATAGTTGTCAAATCGCGAATCGAATCGAGAATCGGAATAACCTTTTTCCAAATCGTGAATCAAATCGAATCGTGAATCGTAATGATTCGGTCTAAGTTTAAAAAATACTTGAAAAAATGTGTCTATGCACTTGCATAATAAAGATACATTGTGAAATTGACTTATGTGGCTGTCGATCAAGAGGGAATCCCACGACTGACTTCTGAATCCTGATACTCTATCTTCGGATCAAGCCTTGACGGCTACTGTTGACACAAATAGTGTTGCAAAGTAAACTCCGCCACTACAGTTGTCGTTGATAGTTCGACAAGAGAGCCCAGATGAGGAATGGGACTCAATCCCGGAATACAGTATGGGACATCCAAGAGTTCTACCACTTGATCGAGCTAGCCACCACTTACGTGCAAAGATAGTTGGATGGCTCCCTATTTGCAAGCTTAAGTTTTTAAGTGGGACACTTTTTCAAGTTATATTGGGCCAAAGCGATTTAGTGGACTATAATAAAATTGGCCTTATACTCGCCGTGGCAGTCAATTCATCATATAAACTCTCCAAAGGTGGATTTTTCAAGAAAACTTGGGGGATGTGATATTCTTTTAAGAACTGTTAGGCCCCATGGCGGACGAACTTATTTAATTTTTACGTTTTTTAGATAAAAAACTAAACGTGATTCTAAAATATTGTGAAATTAAGGTAGGGCTGTCGTCCACACTTAGACCATCTCCAACAGGCACGCTATAGCTCCGGCGGGATCAAAGTGGCGAGCCAAACTCCCATTTCTAGCGCCCAGCAGTCACGCCATCACCCTCGCCAAGAAGCCATTCGCTACAGTGACTCGCTGGGGTGGGCGAGTCACTGTAGCCCTTGCTTCCCTCTCTCTCCCCACCGTCGTCGTCATCGCCGGAGATGCAAAAACGATGGCGATTGTTTAACTTGATTTTAAAATCGTTTTAACACCATAGGGTTGTAGCTCTTGTCAAGACAATGATGACGATGCAAAACCCGTCGCCAGCGGATCACTGTGGCGGTTGCACGCGCCGGACAAAGGAAGATGACGCGTGTAGTACACGCGCCCATGGGAGGCAGAGGAAGATGACGCGTTTTTTTTTTTTTTTTTTTTTTTTTTTAAAAAGCAAATAGCTATACTACTTGATTTTGTAAAAAATGTATTTAATTTAGTATCAAAGGGACTGAAATGTCCAGTCCGGTATATTTGTTAGTTTTTCTCCAATTTATTGTGATGATCATAATTGTTATTTTTTAGAGCTCATTTAGAATACCATTCACATCAAAAATCATATTGATCATGACCCAATTTTTTGCAACAAGAATGTATTCTGAAAGCGTATCAGATGGGGTGTGATCAACGTAATGTTCTCCACGAGTAATGTTCTCGTCGAGATCTAAAAAGTGATTAATTTTGATTATGAGATTAGTAAAGAGACTACAAAGAGGGTGGACTAATGTCCATCTTCTTCCTTTCAAAAACTCTTAAAACCATACATGGTGTATGTGTGGATCCCACATACACCATATAAATGTATGTGTACAAGTGTACAAATAGAAATTAGGCAAATGTATGCCCCAAATCCTATCTTTTTAAAATTTAACATGAAATGCCCTTTTATGAGAAAGCAATGCCCTTTTTAATAAAGACGAAGTAATAATTCTTTTGGATTATTTTTGGCAAAACACTCAATGTGGTTTTTGTTTGATAGATCTCAATTATTATTAGTAAAAACAAAGAGTTTGAAATCATAAAAATCATTATAGATTGTGAAATTTAGATAATTGTTTGAGTGGAATGACTACCCAAAAAAGGACCAGCGATTTGGGATATATGGAGTAATTTTTATGGTATTTTTAAACATTATCCGATCCATAAAAAGATAACTTAAAAATATATACTTGGGTTAAAAATAAAATATAAATTTCTACCCCACAATACATCAATGCTTTATTTTAATTCATGGAAAATTTTTACAGTATTTATTACAAAAATGCATTCTTTTCAAGCTGCCCATGTTGCGAATCAGATAATCTTTTTTAGACAATCTATTTTTCATGTTTCATATAAAAAAATTAGTATAGAAATTCTGTGGCTACAGAGTTGAACTGTTTGGATGAACAGGAGAGGCTTTTAACTTATGATTTGGCTAAATTGAAAAAAAGTGTTTTTTGGTTTTTTTCGTTTTGTCTTTATTCAAAAAAAATTGCATTTGTTAGTTTTCGGTCGATTTTTTGTGGTTTCTTGGCTTGTCTCGACGAAAGGAATCTAAAAAGTATAAAATTGTTAGCCAAACTTAAAGTATTGTGAATAAAGACAAAAAATAATCCAAAAAGCTGGTTTATTTTTTGTTTTATTCAAAAAACTATTACTTTTGACCATAATTTTGTACTCTTTGAATTTGTCTCGACGAGATAAATCTAGAAACTAAAAAATCTTGACACAAAACTAACAAATGCAAAAAAATTTTAAATATAGACAAAATGAAAAAAAATCAAAAAATCAATTTTTTCAATTTAGCCAAATATTTATAGATTCCTTTCTCCACCTGGGTTTGCTACAAATACCAGCTTTGTTAGTCTCTGCCTCTCTGGTGTGTTTTTTCCTTCTTCTATTGGTTTGAATTTGATAACTGTGAGTCAATGGCTAGACCTACAAACAGTGGAGAGCCGGACATGGCTACTGAAGATTTCAACCTGATGACTTTCCCTCCGTCGTCCCCATTTTTGCCTACGTTGTCGTCGGAGCCACCGCCTTCGCCACCACTGTATTTCCCAACATCTTCTAATTTAATGGTCGCATATCAATGGTCTGACCAATCATCCATGGACAATCCTCTACAAAATCAACAGCAGCAGCCATTGACTCCATCAGCGCCGCCTATTAGCCGGACCAAGCCCTACGCTGCAATTTCACAAAGGTAGTTCCTTCGTTTGATTTAGGCGAAATATTCTCTCAATCTTGTGTGTTTTTTTCCCTCTTCTATTGGGTTTGAATTTGGTAACAGTGTGTCAATGGCTGCGGCACCTACCAACAGTGGAGATCAATCGGACATGGCTACTGAAGAATATTTGATCTACTGGAATTCCCCTTCGCCCTCGTCCAATTCAATGGTCGCATATTATCAAGGGTCTGGCCAATCATCCGGGGACAATCCGCTACAAAATCGTCAGCAGCAAAGGTAGTTTCTTCGTTTCATTTAGGCGAAATATTCTGCGTCTCATGCTTGTGTGTTTTTCTTCTATTGGGTTTGAATTTGGAAACTGTGTGTCAATGGCTAGGCCTGCGAACAGTGAAGATCAGTCGGACATGGCTACTGATGAACATTTCGACGTGACGAGCCTCTTGAATTTGCCTCAATGGTCGCCTCCGTCTTCCCCATGTTCGTCGGCCAATTCAATGCTTGTATATCAACGGTCTGGCCAATCATCCATGGACTTCGTTGACCGGCCGCTGTACATCGCCGGAGACTTGGCTTTGACGCGGCAGGAGCTACTTCAATTCTGGATGGATACATCAGATGAAAGAGGGCCAAGAGGGGGAATTATGAGTATGAACAAGGAAAATCTGCCACAAAGTCTGGAGTGCCTGGGTATCAGTTTATTGCATCTATATGTGGAGGACAAGTTTGACACGTTGCTGTACTGGCCAGGAGAGTCGTCGGGGGCGCAGATAAGACTGTACCTGTATTATTCATTAACAAAGTTGTTACAAGGAAGGAAATTTGCATGGGTGTACATGTGTCATGACTTGGAAGGGGAGTACTACGGCATACTTGGGACCGAGAGGGTCACCATGGGAGGGTGGCAGATAGGCCCCCGCGAATGGGTGCTCAAGATTTGTTACCAACGACATTCTTTAGAGTCGCCGTTCTATTTGAACGAACAGGGTCAACTTCGTCGCAGTAAGGAGGTCTACCAGAGGACCGCACAAGTCGCATTAGAGGACGCACGGCTCAATTTCCACGAAGTCAATGTCGCTGTCGTGGCTGCTCATGCAGTGTATGTCATTGATGGTCGATTAAATTACACGGATATTTTTCCGTTGCAGTTTTCGCGGTTTTTGCCAACAGCTTACCCAGATGAGGATTTTGTCAATGGTGAAGTTGAGCCAGTTAGAATTAGGGGTGAGGGAACAAAGGAAGCTGAAATTGGAGAGTCTCAGTTGAATCTAGGGCCTTCTAGAAAGAAGCAAAGGAAGGAAAAGACCCCAAAAAGAGAGAGGGGAAACAAGAAAACCACCCGAGTTAAAAATGTAATTCCAATGGATAAAATCTTACAAGTTAAGAAACTGCGTCTTAAAGGTGCGGCAGAGCTTCTCAAAGGTACGCATGCATACATTCACTAAATAGACTCTACTTACATAAACATCAGATCTCCGATCATGATCTGTATCAAGGTTCGAAGTTGGAGACCTCAATCTTAGTTTCTATATGTGTAGACTAAACACAACAATATGTGACAAAAAAACCAAAAGAAAAAAAAAGTGCAATTATATAAACCTTGTGTAATTACGACGGTTATAAATGGAGATTTGTAATTTACTTCGGCTAGTTAAAATGGTGAGAAGCCGTTCAAAAAAAAAAAAAAGTTAAAATGGTGAGAATTTGTCCTCTTAGACAGGTCTCAATTCTAATCTCGAAGGGGTTGACTATTGATACTTAGTTCTCACTCTCCCTTGAGATTGCTTCTTGAAGAGGTTAGATTCGCAATTTTCTTGCTATATTTGTGAAAAGTGGGCTATATGCCCCTGTGAATTAGTCGCGGACTCGCAGTAAAGGATTGGACACAGTCATTAACAAAGGGAAAGCGGAAAAAATTGAGAATTGTGGTTAGTGAAAGTGGATTGTGATATGCTCTTAATGCAAAATTTCTTTCCGCTCAGATATTGTTTGTCAGTGTCCAAATTGGAAAGGATGTGGGTTGGAGTTGCTTTGGTTGAAAAATATTGATCTTTTGAATTCTTGCTTATTGCAGTTAGTCGATCTGCACTGAAGCGTGCTTGTCGGGAGCATGGTATCAACAGATGGCCACCCCGCAATAAACACGAAGATATCACACAATCTCTCCCTAACAAGACTCCTGCGGTTGTTGATCAAGAGGGAATCCCACAGTTGACTTCTGAAACTCTGGCTTCTGATCAAGCCTTGACGGCTAATGTTGACACAAATAGTGTTGCAAAGGAAACTGCATCACAGCAGTTTTTGCTGACAGATCCACAAGAAAACCCAGATGAGAATTCCGACAATGCTGAAGTTGAGCCAGTTGGAATGGGAGCAGTGGGAACAAGGGAAAGTGAAATGCGAAGAAATGAAAACGCCACAGGAAGAGAGAGAGGTAAATACAAAACTACTGGAGTTAGAATTGAACTTGCTTTGGAGGAAATCTTACAGTATAAGGAAATGCCTCTTAAAGTTGCTGCAAGGGAACTCAAAGGTACGCAAAAACACTCTTCTTCAAGAAACGAAAATTTCAACTTTACTGATAATATCTTTGCTTGTTATTGTCAAGTGGATAGACTTTGCTTGTCATTTGATGTAATTTCAAGGTGGTATAAATGATTCATAAGTATGATATCTCAGCTTAAAGCCGACAGGAGTTCAATAATAGAATCGTACCAGTCAAATGGTTTGGATTGGTCTGGTTCGTCATTTTCATGAATATGAAGGATAGGTTTGGTTCTCCAAATATTCTCGATTTTTATGTATTGTTTTGGTTTTAGTTTATCACAAAATGGAACTAATCTTGCCCATGTTCACCCTAAAAATGGATATTCAATCTCCATTATATGAGAAACGTGTATAACCTAGTCTATGTACATCTAACCTACCTAAAATGTAGGTATCATTAAAATAACTATAGTAAAGTACTGTTTTTTATCAAGAATTTGAGTTTCCAAAAAGAAAGGATTGAATCTTTAAAAGTTAGAGAGTCTAGAGACTAGAGATAGACATTGGGACTTGCATGTATTAATAGTGGTACGCTCTAAATGTACTTTTTGAAATAAGACTAAATTTTGAAGTCTACAAAATGGAGACGGAGATAGGAGTTACTCACTTGGAAGAATTTTGAGCTTCTGGATTCCTTATTTTTTTGCAGTTGGCAAATCTACATTGAAGCGAATCTGTCGGAGTTATAAAATCCCCAGATGGCCACCTCGTGAGGAGCACAAACTTGAATCTCCCATAGTTGTTGGTGAAGAGAGAATCCCACAATCAAATTCAGATACAATGCTGCCTTCTAATCAAATCTCAGCTACAAGTGATACAAAAAGCATGATTGTGAAGGCTAAGTATAAAGGATTAAGAATAAAGTTTCAGCTGTCTTGGCCGTGGCAAAAGGTAGAGCTCGAACAAGAAGTGAAAAAGAGGCTGCAACTCGATACTGCAACTTATTATATCACTTACAAAGATGAAGATGATGAGATGACTTTAATAGGTTGCGATGAGGATTTAGAGGGTTTTATCTCCAGTATTAGCCACCTAGGCACTCATTCGATTGAGCTATTTCTTGAGCCAAAGTAGCTCATGAATTTCGTGGTAGTTAAGCATTTACCTTTCTTAATTTTTTGTTGTAGAAGTGTTTGGTTATAAAGTCAAACTATTTGACATCTCCAGATCTATTGCATATGAGAAGTGCATCTAGAGATTCTCCAATAGCTTGGTATTTTAGTTGCTATTGTTATAGTCTAAAAATTTAGTGCTTCAAATTAATGTTATGTTTTACACTATGTTCTCCGATTAAGGGTTTTGGATTTTATAGTTTTATTGAGCTTTGTTTGTGATGAAAAATGGTAACGAAGAAAGGGAGATGGAACAACAATGCTGGGGATACTTGGTATTTTAACAGAATTCCCCCGCTCACGTGTTTCGTACACGTGAATCTCACCAGTAACGCTTGATGCATGCTTGATCGAAAAGTTATGTGAGTGTGAGTATTTTCAACCTCGTTTGAGAGGAAAGGCACAAGAACCACAACCTCATAACGAAAAGGGAACCAAGACACAAAAACTCAAACCAATAACTGAAACAAAGCTCTGACAAATTTTTCACTCTACATGACATTTTTAGAAATAGCACATCTCAAAAGAATAAGTAATCAAATGAATAACTAAATTACAGACAACCTTGGTCTACTTCTAGCTTAACTAAACTTTTGTTCTTCCAAATTCCAATTCTTCTCTTCTCTGAACACAAAGATCCTCGGCTTTTAGAAGGGATTAAGTCATGCCATTCTTCTCTTAAAAACTCTAGCAAAACTTTCAAAGTCAAACTTACTCCAACCATGGTCTGCACTGCACCCAAATGAAGTCCTTAGTTTTAAATTCCATAGATAGAAAATCAGCACGAAAATGGAGATGGATTCATTTCTATGAGAATTGCGTATAAACTCGTATATATACTTCCAATCTATATAAAATTAGTAAAATTAAAATTTAAAAAAAAGTATGGAAAGTACCTTGAAAATCCCGAGCAAAAAAGTTTGTTGAAAATGATATCAATATCCTAAATGTTCATTTTGGAAGCGAATTGAACTTCCAAAAAAGAGGATTGCGAGTCCTTAAAAGCCAGAGATAGCAATTGAGATTCGTTGTTAGAGTATGTGAATAAGGATGCACTAAATGTAACATATGAAATAATACTATATGTTGGACTCGTTATCTCACGTGGAAGAATATAGATTTCTAGATTCTTTCATTTTGCCTTAACGAGTATGATATTCAAATATGCCAATTTCACAAGAAAAACAAAACTTGTCAGTCTATGTTGTCGTAACGAATCTTCAACTGTTGTTGATCAAGATCAACAATTGAATATGTTGCCTTCCAAAAATAGCGTGACTGCAAAAACAAATATGGAACAGTAAAGTTTCGGTTGGCAAGAGCTGCAACAAGTGCAAAGGAGGTTTGAACTTAATACATCGAGTACAAAGATGAGGACGGCGAGTTGATTTTAATAGCATGGGATGAGGATTTAGAGGAATATAGATCCAATTCTAGACTGATGAGCACCTGTTCGATTGATGTATTTCTTGAGTCAAAGTAGCCGAAGCTAACGGTAACACTTAATGAGGGATTCAAAATCCATGTTAGAATGGAGTATTTTCGTGTCTATTCGATAGGTTAAGCACCTAAGGACCGCAACATAATCATACAAAGTTAAACAAAACAAAAAACTATCACTGAAACAAATCTCTGCCAAATACCAATAAAATAAATAACACAACAAAGCAGTAACGATTGTCTTGTAAGACAGTTCCTACTCCCATGGCGGCTTTTGATTAATTCCTGTTGCATATAAAGCTCTACCAACGGCATCACATTTTGCCCCAAAAAACTTCCCTCTGTACAACTAAACTATAACTACTCAAGTGTTGGAAATTAAATGAATAAGAAAATTCCAGGCAACATTTGTCTGCTTCTAGGTCAACTAAACTTTCCTCCTGATACCTTCTCTTCAACGAACACGAAAATCATCTCCGTATGATTGTTAAGAAGGAATCATGTCGTGCCACCCTACTCAAGAAAGTCAGTCCTCTACTATATATCAGAAAGCATTTAGTGAGTGATAAAACAATCTGATTTGCTTCATTGTCCTTATGCCACGAGACCATCATATAAGGGTGATCCTTGTGTCGATCGATGTTAATAGGAGCCGGTATATTATTCCTACTGCCACTTGTCAGGGTTTGATTGGAGGAGACTAAGCTTCAAAACCAACATCAAGAAGATGGGGCTGTCTCATCAGAAGCAGTTGGAATTGTGGATGATCCAGTTGAGGCACTATTTACCACCGGTGGGTTGTACTTTTTAAGTAGCCTGTCTTTGTTTCCCACCCACCATTCTTCTGCCTGATGCTCCGCAAACCTTCTTTTACTGTTGAATCAGAGGATGTGAGATCCAGACAGTAGAATGAAAGAAACAACAGGAAGCAAAAAGCTCAAATTTTTGTAATAGCGACAATATGCATGTGTCAGTGTACCTCTACTTCATTATCTAGGCAAGGAAGTACACAAATCCTGTTGTTAACTAGAAACTAACCAAAACACCTCGTCTATTTATTTGTTCCCCTAGTTGAGGGAACTAAAAACTAGTTTATATTCACCCAAAGAAAACTGGCCTACATTTTGAATGCACACTGTTCGAGAACTCGGGCTCTGTTACTCGAGCGCTTCATTGCTAGCATAAGCAACTTTTTACAAAATGGTGTTCTGTTGTCAAGTAACTAGCTTCACATGATGATACAAGTATGAGTTTTCTGTTCTCCTCTGAGTTATTGTGGGGAAACGTTCTGCAACAAGTAATAGAATCAGGAACACGGTACCCCACATGTGAAGGTTACTTAAGAACATCGTTAAAAACTTAAAATTGCTGGATGGGTCTATGGATCAGAAGGTTTCCAACTATTCATTTTCTTATACTTGATCTCTTAATCATTAAAATGATCAGTTCCAGTTAATAGGGTGACCTATCGAAAAGCAGAAAAAAATCATATTTTAACCAGACAGAGAGGAAGGGGCAATGAGATCAAATTTTCCTAGTTATTTGAGATTTAAAAAAACAAATTGATAGGCTATTGCTGTACAGAGTTGGGTCCTGAATCAAAAGGGGAAACGGTGAGCCATTATGATACCAATACAAGAACTCAGTAAGGTATACACACTTGCATGGGAGGAAAGTAATAAATACCTGAATCTGACTCGCTTGAAGATCTTGGTACCGTTATGTAGTTGAATAAGAGTTACATAGACACCAGGTTCAAATTGTTCAATAACTTCTCTTTGTCCTTCACTCTTTGGAGATTTCGGTGATCCTGCAGCACTTTCATTGCTTTCTAGATGTAAAGCTTCTCTGATATTGGATGATCTATTGCTATGCCGTGGAGTATCTTCCCCATTTTGTGATACGTCACTAACCCCTGTGACATCCAAATTATCTTCCGTTCTACGGTATTGCCTGTTAGCAGATTCATGCCGTTGATCAAACACCAAGTCCGCTGGCAAGGAAGAACGGGATTCAGACACTGCATCTCTATTTGTGCTTAGGAAAAAAGTTTCAAATTGAGCATTAATGTCTTCAAGTGTATCGCTCATTGGCATCTCAGGAGGAAACTTCCCTGCTATTTCCTTCAACTGAAAATACAACAAATACAGAATTAATAAAGACTTATTAGAATAAGTTTACATATTACTGAAACAAAGGAGTCTTTTTCAATTTTCAATTAATGTTCTGTAATCAGAAGCCAATCATGCCGCAAGGGTTTTAATATGTGGTAAATGTAACTGGAAAGTGTAACCTGTCTTAACGTTTTTACTGGGCAAATCTGTAGAAGTATTTGAATTCTAAATTGTAGCCAAAGACACATGAGAAAAGGAGATCAATGTCATGTTTTCATAAGCCCTGTTCTCAGTTGATTCTGGTCATCACAAAACAGATTATCATGTTGAAAGCATCGTGATCACAGACAAGGGAAAGCCATTTCTTAGTCTCAGTAAAGGTCACTGTGACTGTTGGACATGAAACATATGCATGATATTGTATGTGGAACTCAGGAAGTAGTGCCAGAGATAGATGTAAACTAAGTCCAAGCCCTACGGAGGCTTATCGTTCGTTCAACACTAGTGAAAATGCAAGATCCGCAAGTAGGAATTGAACTTATTCACTATTTTCTGGCCAATTCAGTTTACAAAAAAAGCTTTGGTTGCCAGCTAGGTAAGAGTTTTTCCCAGCTTTCCAACTAATGCAGAGCAAGGTCCATGGCAACAACTAAATTTCCAGCAATAGACATTACGTTCATATGATCTCAGTGTCTAGAGGTCTACCATTAGGACTTGCTAATTGATATAGCATCAAAAAATGTCGTCATGTATGAGTCATATGAGGGAAATAATTGTGGCTTTCAAATGAATCAGGCAAAAAGTGGACATCATTAAAGTTTGGCCAAAGGGGCCCCAAGGGGCCATGAAATTGGTGAAATAGGGAGTACAAAGAGCACCTGAGATGCAACTGACTTCATAACTTCATTCGCGACAATAAACTTTGAAGATTCCTGATCAGCCAAGAAAGTAGCTTCTTGAGCATTCTTTTGTAGTTTCTGAATCTCCTCATCTTGGACTTCTGATTTCTGCTTCAAACTTTTAATCTAGAGATAAGACCAGAATAGTAACAATCAAGGTGCTGCTTTTAGGTCAAGAATCCTATGCCACTGGATGAGTAGAAGGATGCAACCAAGGTTGTTACAAGTTAATATGATGAAAGGGAGGAAAAATCGTACTTGGCTTTGTAATTTTGTCACTTCTTGGCTCAAAAGATCGTTGGTCTTTTTCAGACTATCAATCACGCCCCTAGAAAATACAGGAGTGGCAGAGCGTGGAGGACTTGGTCTCCGCGAGTATGGAGAAGAAGACCTTGAATTGCCTCCTGACCTAGGTGGAGGCTGAGGTTGAGGCGGAGGCTTGAAAGCATATTGAAGAGCACTCAGAGAACTTGGGAACGCAATGTCCGTCAATTGTAAAAGTGCAGGAACTTGCGAAGCACGGACTATAGAATAGGAATCAGTCTTGGTACCAGCCTTTGCTGATTTGACCTCAAGGTACTTAACAGGTTCAGTGGTAGGAGACAGCAAAATCCTTGAAGTTCTCACCTCTCCTCTCTCTGACCTCTCCCTACTGTCTATTGAGCGATGAGGAGCTGTAGCTCTCCTATTATAATATGAGGGATTAACTGACTCAGGAGATTTAAGTTTAGCATAGCAAGAGTCACAGACGCGATGAGGTTTTCCTGGAGTTGGAGCCAATGCTGCTTTCAAAGCCTTTTTGGAGCTACAAGCGTGGCAATGCACTAATCCACAATTATAACAATTGTGTCTCTTCCTTGTGAAACCAAATGCTTGTCGACAACCGGAGCATACAGATTGGTCTGCTCCAGACACCCATTTATGAATGCATATAGTCGCTGTGTAACTTGAGCCACAAGATATGTTTTTCACGTGCCTATCTTTTAGTGCTTCAACTAAAGTTGGAGTTTTTCGATCTTCTGTGTCCCCGTGTCCCAATCTTCCATTTGCACCTCTCCCCCAAGTAAAAACTTCACTTCTTGATGTCAAAACGGCAACATGATATGCTCCACATGATATTTCTTCAACAAATTCGCCTACTAATCTATCTTGTACTAAGCAGGGTAACTTCCCATCGGACTGTGGATTTCCCAGTTGACCATAGGCAGCACTTCCCATCGTGAAGACATGCCCAGATGTAGTAAGGCCAACTGTAATACAATGCCCCAAAGCTAGCTGATGGAAATTGTAGTCTATAAGGGCAGAAACACATGTTGGAAGGAGATACATGTCCTTGTTTCCATGACCCAATCTGCTTTTATCTCCATCGCCCCAAGTGAACAACTTTCTAGATGAGACATTGGCGCCTCCTTGAAGCATGACCTCTACAATGGCTGCAGTATGCCACACTCCACAGGCAACCTTAATAGTCTTTAATCCACTCAATAATTGAACTTCCTTTGGATAAGGGACACTTTCTCGATCACCATGACCCAAGACGCCAAATGTTCCATCACCAAAAGTAAAGAGCTTTCCATTAGAAGTTACCAAAGCGGAATGCCAAGTGCCGCATGCAACTGATAAAACTTGAAGTCCTTCTAGAGGACCAGAAACCCTTTTGGGAATCCAGTGGCTGACGTCTGTCCCATGGCCAAGAAGTCCAGCATTATGGGCACCGTCACCCCAGGAATACAAATCGCCAGATGTAGAGACAGCGCATGTGTGATATTCGCCACATGCAACAAAATCTACATTTGTAACTGCCAGAAATTCAACAAGGCGAGGACGACTGAAGTCTTTTTCAATTCCATGACCAAGTCTCCCACCAGATTCCTCACCCCAGGTGAAAACCTCACCTTGCCTTGTAACAAGAGCAAAATGTCGAACACCACAAGCAATTTGGTGAACATCAAGTACTACATTAGATTCTAAAGGTTTAGGAATCAGCACATCCTGCTTTGTAGGATATGGACTTCTGGATCCATCAGTTGTGTCATTCCAAACCTCTCCCCAGACGTAGACATCTCCCAAGGATTCTATGTCATCTGGTCCAGAACCTTGGCTTGAACAACTAGGAGTGCTTGAAACACTAATTCGGAAACCATCTCCTCCAACACTTGTTCTTACTTGCATATTTGCACGTTCAGACCCCACATCTGAGCTTGGGAAACTAAAAGAACTCTCACCGGAACTTGAATCGACGGACGCCCTACCACGGGCAATACTTGAAGTGTACTCTAGAGTCGCACCGAAAGGACGAGCACTGAGAATGAAATCGCTGCCACCAGCATGTAGCTGCAGTAAAATATTCAAGGAACTGAATTCAGTTTTGGTCATTTATTGGCATTATGGATTTATGTCTTAGATAAGGATACAAAAGGGTAGCAAATACAGTAAACTACCACTGACTTGTTTACACTTCAAAGAATCAGGTGATAGTATTTAGTTAATGAACAAGAAATCCTTTGTACTCCACCAAGTACATGGAACTACATTTGGTTCATGTATGATAATTGCCCAGTTGCATTCAACAAGCAATCAAATAGTAACCTTTTATGAGCGATGCCACAGTATAAATTGCTAAGCATGTTTGACAGCTACAAATATATTGTTATCTAATGAGAAGAATAAGACTTAACTGGTGGAAAAAGCGATTTGTTGGCAATTAAATAAATAGATGAAATTCATTATGTGGTGATGCATTAAAAACCTCCTGAAATTTAATGGCTCAAACTGCCCAAAAGATGTCTTACACATAATTAAACAGCTTTAACGATGTACAATAGTTATCCACAACAGCCCAGGTGTCATGATACTTTAGAAGCTATTTGGAGCAAATGAGATATTGTGTCCTGGAAATTATATGTCTATTGTCTTTGCAAAATTGATCATGTAGGAAGATTTAAAACCTTGATGACCACATAGAGCACAAGAAAGTAATTTGAATTTCACTGGCTCGAAGGATAGCGAGTTTTGCACATATACAGGTAAAGAACAATATTAGCTAAAATTTTCATGCGTACGTGTAAGCAACATTTTGGATTTTAGTAAAGTCTGATTTTTTCAAGAATATAGTACATCAAACCTCGCACTAAGTTGCAGATATATTGCTAGCCCACTATTAACATCAGCATTAAGACGTGTTGTAAAACAGTCTACAAAGATGTCAATATGTAACCAACTCTTTGCTGGGGAAGTGTTGAAACTGAAGAAAGAGGATCCAAATTCCACTTTGGACAACATTTAAGATTAACAAACGCAATGACACTATCTTTCTATAATCAGAGGAAAATAATACAGAACACTTGGATTGCAGCAAAAGTTTCTTCATAGTATTGGGAAATACACTTCTTGTCAAGTGGTATTAAGAGTTTAATTTGAAATACTTGAGTGGATCAGCCAACCAAAATAGGTCATATTTAACATGACAAGTTTGCTATCACGGAAAAGGATGTAGGGAAAACTGTTGGCGGAGTTTCTGAAGTAAGATGATGAAAAAAAAAAAACACTTACATCAGAAATATCACTTTGAGTGCGTCTACTGCGATTTTGTCCTGTAGATATTAAAGCCTTCAGGCCTGCAAGCCACACCTCCGCCTCAACTTTGTCCTTGCAAATCTATAGAGTACACAAAGTCAGAGTTAACAAATGCACCAAAGCTTGTCATCATCACAGCTCAAATAGCTCTACAATTGTTGAAAACTAAAAAAGAAAAAGAAAAATTTAAAGATTCACTTTTACTCACCAAATCAAGAGACCTTTCACCGTTATTATAAAGAAGGGAAAATGACAAGTACTCCTTTTCAGGGCGCAAGTATCTTCTAAACACTGCCTGTAATGACACATTTAACCAAGAAAAGAATAACTTTGTATATGCGCAAAGAATATATTGGTATCAAATTATGCCAAAGCAGATCAAATAAACTGTAATCGTAACTATCAGTTCACCCTTTAAAGGATGTGCTAACTCACGGTTCTCTGTCCAGGGATAATCCGTGAAATAGAAGATAACTTCAGATTCCTTTCCTTTCCATGAGAGTACCAGATCAATGTTGTTTCATCCTGTTGGGAAAGTGTACGTGGATGAGGTCATATTCATGGAAAACAGATAAAGCAACATATGTTTGAAATATCTCAAGCAAGAGTAAGATAACTTACTGGAGAGATTCTGAATGGACAAAACTTCGGCTTCCCCTTCCGGCTGTACTTAATTAACTGGCTACCTTTTTTCAAAGTAATGAGTGCCTACGACACACATAAACAAAGTTAGATGAAGGGAAAATGCCATAGTATCTACTTTCAATGAAGATGCAAACGAAACAAGTCAAAGCTGTTAAAGCATCCAACTCAAAACCAATTGGCAATGAGTGGAAAAGCCGCCCAGGCTCATATACTAGACTCAGAGGTTATAATTAACCAATGTGGGACAATCTCTAACAAAAGCATTAAATATGCAGTATGAATGAAAAACGTACAGGACCAATTTCAATGACAACATTTATATGTAGGCATGTTGAAATGATAAGTTGAAAGCAAGGGCTTTTTGAAAGGTGACATGTCCCTTGTAAGGCAAAGCTTAAGCTTTTCAATGTCTTACACTCTTACTAGTAGCTAACGTCCAAGTATAGAAAAGCAAAACTGAAAAATGAGTATAAAGGGTTAAGTTAACATAAGCAATTAACATACTTATGTACTATGTTTCTTTTCTTTTCTTTTCTTTTCTTTTCTTTCCTTTTCTTTTCTTTCTTTTCTTCTTTTTTGTTCAATTGTCACGGGTTGTCTAGGCCAGCTTATGCGCATCTTGACTATTCTCCTCTCCGGTCCGGTCGAAGGCATGCCATCCACGCCAGGACTAGTGGATTCACAAGAGATTTCTCTCGTGGCCGGGCCCCAAGAGGTTGGAATTTGAACTCAGGATATTTGAGTTTACAGCTCATCCCTCCTCCTGATGCCACTAGAGCTACCCCTTGGGGTTTGTTTCTTTCTTTGTCTCGTATTAGACCATCATGTTTGCTTCTCCCCCTTTTTCTACTTTCACATCTCGGATTTCGTAACAGATTAATCTCGATTTAAAAATTCCCTTTTGCATACCATCATTTGCACATGCATCGCGTGCACTTGGACATCAAGCGTGTGCGTGTGTGTATATGTATATAGATACAGAGAGAGAGAGAGAGAGAGAGAGAGAGAGAGACCTGCTCGATGTCGCGCTCAGGATTGGCATAATTAACAGGATCTGCCATTCCATCTGAAGCAAAGCTTTAGGAAGAGACCACCTATTCCTATTCGTTTCGAACATCCGCGTAATAGTCTTCATAGATGCTGCCAATCTGTTCTTGTTTCCCTCCGGCCTATCATCAAATTCCAAAAAACGAACAAAATATCGCAAATTTCCAAAACCAAAATAACAAAAACAGCTGATCTTCTTCAGATCTCCTCTTTCGAACCCTAGAGAAAAAACAGAGAAGCTTCTGATCTACTGATCCACCGAACAGTAAAGCGAATGCCGAGAATTTGTGCGACTGCTCGAGTTTCTGGGAAGGGGATGCATTTTTTTGGAGAGAGAGAGAGAGAAAGTGGGAACTTTTGCAGCACGAACCAGAGAGAACCGAAATTGGCGCGCTTCTTTTGGCCACTAATCACTGTATTAAAATATTAGCATTTATTTAAATACTGTATACTCCGTCCGTCCCAAATTGAATGTCCATTTTTTAAACGCGTGCCATTTTCAATCGCTTATATCTTTCAATATGAATCTCCAAAAATATTCATATGGATCTTGTTTGAAAATTTTCGATGAGTTTTATAATACAAAGTGTTTATAATTACAAAAAACATTATATATTGAAAGATTTAACAATCGAAAAATGACATGAATTTTAAAAATGGACATCCAATTTGGGACTGAGGGAGTAATATTATAGTAGGAGTATATTTGTATTCGAGGAGCATAAAATTGAACCCCAGTTCAAGTGACAATAATGGAAGCCGTAAACTAAGATATTCTAGGTTCGACATTTGGCAACTTTTAAGGTCTAGGCTGGGAAAAAATAAAGCAATGTTTGAGAGTCTCGTATTTTTAATTTTTTCATTTTAATTTTTACATTTTTAGTTTTTTGAATTATGGCTAAAATGAATTATGAATTTGTAGAATGTTTGGAAAGATATGTTGCATTCTGTAAATATTTTTGCTAACAAAAATGGGGAAAATGAAAAATGATAAGTCAAAAAATTCTTTTTACCTTACTTCTAACTTCTCTTCTCTAAACCCCAAAACTAAAAACTCATTTTCGCTTTCACTATGGTGTGCCAAACACCTAGAAGTACAAAATGCGAAAAATAGGTTACCAAACACACCCTAAATCTTTTGTGAATCCCTAACTCAGACATTTAAGTTCGAAACTTAGCAATCTCTTGAGGCCAAGCTGAGACAAATAAATCTCTTGTGAATCTCCTAATCTCAGCGTGGATGACCTATCTTTGACCGGACTAGAAAAGGGAATAATCGAGGGAAACTGGGATGGGCGTACACAGTGTAGTGCCCAATCTGAGCCGTCCGTTTGGCAATCAATGGTCCAAATTATATTACATGTAAGGTAAGTATCTTTCTTACATGTAGGAAAACATTTAAAATCCGGACCACTAAAAACACTTTTGGATAGCTCAAATGGGGCACTACACGGTGTAGTGATGTTTAGGCATTGTAGGAACACCTCTTCCTAATTGAGGTACGCGTAAGCTCGACTCAAACACTCATGACCGTCTGAACCAAAAAATAAAAATAAAAAGGACGATGTTTTCCTCTCTTTTTTCCTTTCCTATGTTAGAAGAAATTTACATTCTATTCTAACTTCAACCCAAACCAATTACCACACAAGGTATCAACTTACTCCTATTTTTCAAAGCAATTGAACTCACAATCTCGCTCGCTGCAGTAGCTGCATCTTTAAATAACGTGCACCTACACAATCACTGGGTCAAATGTCCCGATGTTCCTCCCCCGTTATTTGCATCATGAGTTCTACTTCTCCAAGTAAGAAACGAATTATGAGTGATTTGGCCAAATCCCATGTTTTACTTGTTTTCTATGGCGCCGTTATTGGCTATATTGTGAGCCAAAATGACGAAGGGGAAACAAAAGTGAAGCTACAGATACTGAAAAATCGCTAACACGTTCAAATTGATTCATCAACACATCATCCAGCTTGATGCTGTTTCCAACTTTCATATTCAATGCCCTTTCTCATTCCTATGCCATTCAGAAATCGCTAACACGTGCAAATCGTACAACTTCAATGCTGCGAGAGGCTTTACATGTAGTCTCGATCAAGGGCATGTCGACAAGAGATGCACGATGATAATGACACAGCTCGCTAATTCGTCGAACATACTCTATTCTCATGAAGAATCAAGTAAAAATCTCACATTAGATATAATGAGGATAATTTGGATATGATTGAGGGAAGAAAAATTCATGCCGTTCTTCGAGTCCTAAAGAATTGCTGGATCTTTGTATCTCCTGAAAACATCCTCTATATCTGCCATGACTTCAGGCGGCAAAGGCCGCTCAGTCGTCAAGAAAGCATCAATGTCCTCTTTCAATTGGTCGACAGAAGTTGCACCGATAATCGAACTTGTCATGAAAGGACGGTCTCGGGCAAATCCAAGAGCTAACTGGACCAGAGTTAGTCCATGTTTCTTGGCCACTTCAATGTACTTTATTGTTGCTTCCTGAAATTCAACGATATAAACTATTAGAATGGAAACTTACCTTACATGGTGCTGATTTAGTTACAGATTAGATAGTAGGAGCATAAGCACCCCAAGGAGAAAATATTAAAAGCAATTTGCATATCAATCAACACAAAAGTGCAGTCCACAGCGGACGTGTACGGTATAGTACATCATACGTGACCAATTGATTTATATAACTTGTCCAATTTTACAAAAAAAATCAGCCTCACTCCTATGGTAATGCAGATCTTTCAAAGTACGAAAACTACTACATCAGGAATGAAATGGTTCACCCCCGATGGTGGTAGCCTGGTGGGCAAGGTGCCTCAGATTCCCAGGGGAGACTCGGTTTCGAGTCTTGCCAGTGGCGAGAGATTGTGGAGGTACACACTTATGCCCACTTGTACCTAGGTGATGCCATGGTGACGGACTGTCCTCACGAAGAGTAGCTATGGCTCGAACCGGACATTCCACTAGGGGGTCGGGAGCCCCTATGGTCACGCCCAGGGAGGTTGCTACACTGGTTGCCCCCTCCCACCCTTTGTTGTTCAAAAAAAAAAAAAAAGAAGGAATGATATGGTTCCAATGAAGGGTACAGCAAATGGATTTGGCCACAGAACGGTCTGTTCTTTAATCTAATCAGCCAAAGTAGATTCCATCATTCACCAGGGGGTATAGAGATGGGCCAGATGGCCCAGAACTAGAAGCCAAATTACCAGGGATATTTTAGCTTACATCTTTTTTGTTCCTAAACTTGATCAGTGTGATACCTTTCAGTTGACTTTACAGTTTACACCCCAGTGGATACTTCACTACTAAGTCTGCATCGAATGCCTACAGAGTCTCTCCCCCTCAGGTTCCTGGGCTATAGTTTGGTTCCCAAATAATGTGACCAGATGGGCCATCAATCATTCACTGCATGGCTATCCTAGGTTGTCTACAAAAAGTCGATTGCAGGTTTGGGGTGTAACTTCAGATGTTGCTTGTAGTTTATGTGGACAAAGCAATGAGAACCATCTGATTTTCACCGGCCCCTACTAAGCTAGAATCTGGGCTGTTTTCCTACAGAAAAATGGGCTGCTTGGGCAATACAATGCTGTGGAGGGAAGAACATGAAACACATTATTTTCAATCTGTCCATGGCTACAGTTCTGCATAATCTGTGGATGGGAGAAATGGAAGGTTGTATCAAGGGATAAATCTTGAAGCCAGGGAAGTCATTTGTATAGTGGAAATTAAGATCAGAACTTGCATCACTTCTTGGAAGCAAATTAAGAAAACAGATGAAAACAGGCTCTTGCATATGCATATCCAATGGAAGATCTGCCACAGAAAATTTTCAGGACCGTGAAGGCCAATGTCCCATGTTGCTTAGGTTTCAGCTGAGTTATCTTCTCTATGTTTTGTTTGAAAGGAGTGGTACGGCGCTAGTAGTGCTATGTTGTTTCTGTTATCTGGTTGGTGGTGTTAGGTGCTATCAGGGGCCTATTGTGGGGCCGGAGGGGCCCCGACCCCACCAACATTTTTTATAAACAAGTATTACATATTATTTTGAGCATAATTAGTTTAACAACGTATGGCAAGCTATGATTTAACTGAGGTTAATTTCACATAATTTTACACTAGCCTAAGAAATTTTTTGAAATACTCTCCCACAAACAACTAATAAATACATGCGTGCTCTAGTTGTTCAATAAAAAACAAAATATCTTTGCATATAATTGTTGTATTGGACTCAAAATGATCGACTGGTATATGATAGGATACAAGAATACAAAAGATATATTAAACCAAAGATGATATTTTTTGAAAGAAAATTTATCTCTTTTTTGGCCCCCCCTCGGATCGAAATCCTGGCTCCGCCACTGGCTACATTGTTTCAGCTATGTGGTTGATGTTGTAAGCTAGGTCATTTCTGGGTGCCCCATTGCGGTTGCTTCAGTGAAATTAATAAGTTACCAAAACACTAAGGGGAAGCTATAAGAAGCTTATTTACTTGTTTTCTCTGCCTTACGCCACAAAAGTGATGGAACGCACAAAAGGGTTCAAACAAGCATGAAAAGTGATTTCCCAAAGACTGGAAACTATACAAGGAGGGCACATGTACAAAGTCAACAGCCTCATGACGCCAATGAAGTACATTTCCTAGCTGAAAGAGTATAATGCCACAGCCAACAAACTCATATTTTGAAGATTACGATTGCAGGTCATCCCCTTACATAAGTAATTATGTTCATCATTTCCATTTATGCGGGATGAAGAAGAATCTTAATATCCTAAATTGATACAACAAATGCCTATGATGTCAAAGTGACTGCTAAAAAAATACACACCTTGGCAACAGATCTGTTATATCTTTCCATGTAGCCAGGAAAGAGGTTGATCCTTCCTCTTTTTGCAGCTTCAGATTCAATATCTATATACTTTCCCGTCAGTGATCCACCACCCAATGGGGAATAAGCAAGCAAGCCAATATTGCAATTGTTTGGATGGCAAACTTCAACAAGGTCAACTGCAAGGAATCAAATTATCATAAACTTTTCAAATACCATAATTGAGTTTTTTCAACGTCAGTATAATCACTGGCTTCAATGTGCCAGTTTGAGTTGATTTGTGAAGAAAGTTGTTGGAAATTGAGTTTTGATTTCGCAGCTGCAACAGATCAGCAGAATTGAATTACAGAATTATGCAACAAGTGAGAAGATTTTGTAGAGTTACTCAGGAAAAATAATTGATAAACTCAAGTGACCGCAAGATACAGTTGATAGGTTTACTACTGCATTTCAAGCAATTTCAAACAGAACTCCCACGCATGATCTAAACCATGCAAAGATTGATTACAATGAGAAGCAAAATGCAAAACACACACTTGCACCGTAACCAAAGAACTGCTAAGGAAAATGCTTATGTAGTTCGGCATGGATCTGATATTCAAAGAAAAAGGATATCATTAAGAATGACAGTCTACCAAAGATCCTCCAGTACTTGAGAGTCTTCTTGCAGTTACTAACAATCTAGTTGCAAACTACAGTGACCAATTTAAGAGCAAAGCTGGCATGTCATGGGAAGTGTCTAAGGTTGATATCATAAGCGTCATTCACCAAACCAAACAGGCTCTCTTTTTGAACTAAATCCACAACCGCAAGAGGGGCTAATTCATTACAAGGATTGCGCTCGCCTGCTGGGATGCTAAAATACAGAGTCTTCTTCCAAGGAAACCGACCATGCATGTGGAAGAACCAACATTAGATGGAAAGAATCATATTGGGAGAACACAGAGGAATTGGATGTTATCGGGCATTAGTGGAAACCAAATACTCATATATAGATGGAAGAAAGAGAAGTAAGATTTTTTTTTGAACAGAAAGAGAAGTCAGATTGACGAAAGAAATTGCTACCAGTCTATAGTAACCCTGGGAAAAAGAAGTAGGTCACACAATGATTTATATATATCATTTTAAGACAGGAAACAATGTCCTTTTCAAGTTTTTTGTATTTAAACCACAAAAAGATACGAACAGCTTCCATATTCTGCCCAAGAGATATTTCAGGGAAGAACTTACTTTCGAATTTACATCTAACTAGAAGACTGTAGCTGTTTTGGATGCTGACAATCTTTGGCAGCCCTTCAACTTTTGAAGCATGAACAAATTCCATCACTCCGTAAGAAGTTTCATTAGAAACGCCAATGTAGCGTACCTGAATAGATCATTGTGGCTTCAGTAACTCCTCGGAAAATAGTAACAACGCGGGGAGTGACAACAATCAGTTAGATTCAATATTAGAAATTCTAGTCTTAACAACAAAAAAAATTATAAGAAGCTTGAGTTTTGAAATTCATTAGTTATTTCTGCAGTTGAAATTGCATCAGTTTATGAAACATATTCAAACTACTTTTCCTACATACGTGGGTCGTGGAATATGACAGCCTACCTATTATGGACCAATAAAGGAGATTAAGTATATAAAGAGATGTTCATATCAATTTATTATGCGACTTCATACAAAAACTGTCATACTTATGCCATATTGTTTTGCCCCTTGTGAAAGGACAACAGAATCACAAGGGTAACAAACAGAACAGGAGGAAAAGAAAAGACACCAGAAGTTTTACTCTTCTACAAGCTATATCTCACAGAATTGGCGAGTAACATTTTCAGTCAAGAAACCATAAGAATTTGTTTCAGAATGCCTAAGCATTGCAGGATTCCACATGTTTATTGGCGAGCATGGCTACTAACTGTTGGTTTCCGTAGTGGTTTTTGGCCTCTACAATAAGCAGTCTAAAGATTTTCAGGGTTACAGCAATATGGGTATAGAAGCCCTCTAAGTTGGTTCCTCTGTATCCACTTGATTCAACATGTTGTCGATAAAACTTGGTCAGTCAAAACTTGAGAGCCTACCTTTCCTTCATCAATGAGTTCCTGAAGGGCCCTGAGCTGTTCTACAAATGGCACACTTTGCCTCCATTTTGAAGGATCATAAAAAAATTCGCCAAACAATGGCACATAGCGGTCTGGCCTGTAAAAAATAAACAGAATTATATCCACTTCGAAGATGAGGAACTAAACCATATCTGATTCACGTTGCTCCTAGAAAAACTGGAAAACCAGAGAGGAAAAACAACATGTTGAGTCAGCACTGAATTGAACAGACAGAAAACCCCATTGAAAGCCAAAATCGTATGAAAAATATCAACCTGCAATCTAATTAGTTCGATGTCATTGAGAGGTACAAAAACCACACTGCGGCTGCGCATTACCTAGCAGGAATTTTTCAAAATCAAGATGAAAAAAGCATGCTCTATTTCCTCCAAATAGAGAAATAGAAAAGCAAATTTATAGTTCATTAAGTGAATTGAGAAATGTATTCTACTTTGTCCAAACAATCACACCGGGCCCATCCCTAAAGAAAAGGGTCACACGATCTTATGGCTATGAGGGGTAACAGCAATGCACCAGGACCACTAATAATGTCTCCGGTTTATGATGCCAGAAGGCCAAGGGAATTAAAAGCATGGTTATTGGGACTTCTCAAGAGTTTCCAGACCAATGAAAACATTCTAGCTCACCATAAGAATAAAAATGTGAAATGGAAAACCTTAAACTTCATAATTGAAAGAGCAGTTGAGCTGCACTGCCAATTACAAGAAAAGGTACTCTGCACACTTCAAAATTCCTGAATTGCAAGAAGGCTTTTCTCACCAATGTATTTGCAACAGATCAATGTAATCGGTGTTGAGACGCTTAAGGCTTTTCTCCACACTTTCTCTAATATTAGCTGCATCAACTCGCAAAACCTTTGCATTGTCACGCAAATAACTTGATCGCTCTGAATATCCACATACTTTTGTAGCCACAATAATCTAACAATAAAAGGAAAATGACACATTATCAGTGTTCCCATATCAAAACAGCAACGCTTTCAAAAACTTCTAGCTTTCCGGATTCAAGTACCCAAAAAAAAAAAAATTTGATTTAAAAATAATTCAGAATCTTCCACATATGCGAGATTAAAAAAAAAAACCATTGAAATTGAACAAAAGGGTTCTCAAAACCCAAGAGAGAATGTAACACGATTTTGCCTCTTTGTCAGTAAATTAAGTAGGAAGCAGCTAGAACTATTTCACTCATTACTGAGATGTCTGACGAAGTTTGGGACAGTATCTTAGACAAAAATGACACATGACCTCTATATTCAACTATAAGCGGATACTAAATGAACCTTATAGTGCACAGACTCGCTCATGAGTGTCAAGTGTGATATGTGTTTGTCATACTCATCAAATTATCACGTCCATGAATACCAGACAACTAGATTCTATAAGAACTTTGCAAGGTAGAATAGTATTGACAGATATATCCGACATCTTACGGAGAAAATTGAAGTTCTATACACAGATATGTACGTGCGAGGTGCATGTCCAAGTAGCCATACCAAATACCCAAGAGTTGAGTGTCCATCACCAGTATTTCGTAAATTCGGAAAAATCCATGCAACACAGATTGCATCATAATACTTTTTAACACCTTGGAACATAGGAAACCAATAGTCATGGTCGTAATTATTCTTCACCAGAGCCAGAGCTGTAACTCATATTATTGCAGCCGCCTATTAGAAGGTAATTACGGAACATGGAAAGTGATTTTACATTATAAAGCACGAAAGGAACTGAACCTATTCAAGGACTCCTTTCAATAAGAGAAGTTGTTAGATGTCAGCCCCACAGAATGAATATAAAAATAAACACAAGACAATTAAAGCAGGTTGTCAGTTAGAACCTCAATCATACAATTACAGGGCAAGAAGAGAAGCAAATGGGTCACCAGTCCTCCAACACATAAAAAAATAGAGAAACAATAACAATAACAATAATAATAATACCTTGTCGCGAGGTTGAGACTTCAGCCAGCTACTTATGTAAAGATCGGTTCTTCCTTGCGTTTCTTTCTTCATGGGAATTGGATACTAGAAGGAGAGAAGAAAGCAAAAACCAGAGGAGAAAATAAGTATTTTACATTGACACTACACTGTCTGAGAGTAAGCCAAAATACATATGAGAAAACAATATGGAGAACAAATAAGAATCAATTGCCCAAAATATAACACACTTTCTACATTATTCACACAACGCAAGCATACAACTTATAGAAATCTTCTAACATTCCACACCGCATTAAAAGGGTAGTGAACTTCACTACTCTTGCAGTTGCACCCTAAGTGGAGACTGACGTAAAATCTCCTCCAGCTTTATCAAGTACAGGTGTCAAAAGTTTTACTTGCAAAGCAATTGAGTTATCAGATATAAAAACAGTGGAGTATAACAAGATCACGAATGCACATTTAACACACCAGATGAAATAGGTACAAACTTCGTACATAAAGATTTGCACAAAGAGCAAGGCTTTCTCCTCTTCTTTGTAGAAGCTACGGACCTAGGGTAACACTTCAACCAAATATTTTCGTAATAAATCAAAGTAATTGGTAATGAACACCCAATGATTTTGTAACTAGCCAAACTGATTCGCAAGTATTTCTTAACAAATTCCTTACCCTAGCCAGATTATTTTCTAACCAATACCATATAATTCGTAACTAATAAGCCAAAAAATTGGAAACTATACCAATGGTAATAAAAAGTAAGGAGTAACATTTCAATGGTGGAGTAACATTTCTATGGTGCAACCCATAGATTTCTCTTTTATCTTCAATGTGCTGATGTTAGCAAAACATGCAGAAATAGTGAAATACTTACACCAAAAAAAATAAACCCTGTTTCGTACGCCAACCATTAAACTTTGGAGCCTTACTCAAGAGAAAAGAAGTGCTAGGGGTGCTTGAGTTGCACAAGAAAGCTTACAGCCTCTGCAGTGTCCAAAGCATTAATTCCATTATCAAATGCATAACTAAGAATATCGTGAGCCTCTTTCTCGGTATTCTGTTCCCCAAAAGTCATCTGAAACATAATCATTACCAAAATCATCAGCATCTAACGCAAGAGATTAGCATATTCAATAAAATAGGGTGTATTACTCATGCTTCATTCGTACACTCACATTTCAAAAAAAAAAAATACAATTCATACGTAAGGTTTGGACCCTCACAATTTGCACCAAATTAAACCTTAAAACAGCCAACGTAAGAAACTCTTTTTGTGTGTGTGTGTGTGTGTGTGTGTGTGTGTGTGTGTGTAAGTAATCTTTTACAGAAGAAAACAACCCAAAACAACAAAGGGCAGGGGTAGCCTTGAGACCCAAACAACAAACAACAGCAAGAAGTTAGAGGGACCTAACCCCTGCTAAACAAACAAAGCCAGCTCTGTAAGGACAAAAAAAATACACATGGAGAAAATCTGAAACAATAAAACCTTCAGCATTTTAGAAAGGAAGCAGGGAGGTTCCAGTGCTCCACATAGCACTGAATACTAACACTTATGTTTTCTTTAGAAAGAGGGACTTTCAAAGTGATAGGCAAGCTCTCATTCCATATCCTACTTTCAAAGAATGACATTGACGATTCAGGCCTGCCCTTGAGAAATTCTACTGTTTCTTTCACCAATCTTGAAGACCCAAATATTTCAGAGTCCCCCTTGCAACGTTGGATTCCTGACAGCACCTCATTGCTCAACGCCACAGGAGCTTGGATAAGGTCCATACAGTCCCATTTTTGCATCAAATTAAACCAAACAACAACCAATTTAAAGAAAATTTAAACCCTTCAATTCATACATAAGGTCCTTACAATCACATTTTGGTCCAAATTAAACCAAGAACAACCAACCAGGGGCGGAGGCTAATGGTTGGGGGAGGTGGCTCACGCGACCCCGCTCCAACTTTTTTTTTTTTTATATTCCCGATTTGCCTTTTTTTGTCCTAAGCTAGAAATACAAAAACTAAACAGAGTCAATGTGTCTTATTGTGGTGCTCGTCAAGGGAAAAAATGTGATGCTAATTTAGTTTTTGAGCATTCGTTTTAGACTTGTTCATCTTTTCAACACCACAACATTGATTCTGAAACTAATTTGTTTTTTTGTTTTTCGGTAATGATGAGTGTCCCAATGAACTGGACTAATCTCTCCGGCCCCTCCCATTAATGAAGAGTGTCCCAATCAACTGGAGTAATCTCTTCAGCCCCTCCCATTTGGCTCATGTCGGCAGATGATTACCCGTAGAACTTGTGGACTTTTTCGGGAGTAAAATGAATGATTAACCTTCAAACAAGTGTTCTTTTACTAGCAATACATCATACCTTTATAATTAGTGGTTGATATATTTTTATTTTGCCACCCCGAACTCAACTCCTGAACCAACTAAGAAACTTTAACCAGTTCAATTCAAACACAAGGTTTCCTACACTCACACTTTTGCACCAAATTAAACCCTAACAACAACAACAACAACGATTGAAAGAAACTGAAAAGCATAAAAAGCAGTAATTCAGTAAAAAGAAAAAGGTACATACGGTTCCTAAAGTGATTTCGCTGATGTTGAGGTCGGAGTCCCCGAGCTTCCTGTACTGCATCGCGCCCTGCGCGTTGACAATGGCGGTGGTGGTCCTCTTCTTCTTGTTGTTTGAGGAGAGAGAGTAGGGATTCGTCCTGGTTCTTGCATTTGGTAAAGGGAGAGGGAGAGTGAAGTTGAGGAGAGAGAGTGAGCGAAGGTTGTTGCAGAGAGAGGAAGGGAGGAGGAGAGAAGAGGTCGATGATGAAGACGAGGCCATGAATTGTCCCTTTGCCTTATCAGAAGGCCAGACTTCCTAGCCCTTCTGAATTTTATTCCATTCCAAGCGTGGGAAATTAGACACCGCGCCAATCGTGACGCCCACACCTATCGTATACCAAGAGGAAAAATGCGAAATGTGAATAATACGAGGTGTCGGTTGGTACCTATCTCCCAAGCACGATAAATTTTTCAGTGCCAACGGGGACCGTCCTACGTGGTCTCCGAGCGCTCATCTCAATCGATCAAAAATATTTAGGCCAAATTTTTTAAATAATAAAATTTAACACTTGATTTTACCAGATAAAAAAGGCATGTGATTAACTCTTTTAATTTAATCGCATGTCTTCTCATTTAATAAAATCAAATGTTAGATTTTATCATTTGGGAAACTTGGCCAAAGACAGTCCTGATTTTATATAGAAACATAGGAGAGAGAGAGAGAAGAGAGAGGGGGATAAATCTAGCCTGTCCAAAATACCTTTGGATAACTGAGGTGGGCGTCATGCTCTATGTGGCCGTGCCCGCTCGGCACCGAAATTTTTTTCCCCAAACACTTTTCTTATCATAAAATGTATTTTGTATATGCCTATCAAATACTCTACGAATTTAAAATATATTCTGACAATAATTCAGAATGAAAAATGTAAAAAATTAAGAAAATGAGGCTCCCAAACAAACCCATTATCAGTAAAGCGGCGAACAAATTCTGCAGAGATCGCATTATGTGGCCCACTTTGAGATTCCACACGAATAACCCGAGCCGTTTATTATTTTAGAATATGTTTTTTCAATGTCTTGGCAAAAAATCAACTCAATTGAATAACTCCAAGTAGTTGATTCAATCTTTCAATTTTCGATTTACGTTTAGAGTTATAAAAAATCGGAGTGGATCAAGCACTTAGAAATATCCGATTGAGCTAGTAATTTTTTGATGAAGTCACTCGGAAACTATTTTAAAATTAATGAATGGCTCGTTGCAAAACCATCACTTATGGTTGTAAATCGTGATTAGTAATACATGCACACTATCAAAATCAAAAACTGGATAAACCGACAGATCATTTACTGATATCTGATTCAGCTGATTTCTTAAAGGGTACCAGTAAACATTATTTTAAAAAATATGAATACCACCGATCATTTATGTGGAACCCAGCGTAGTCCCAAATCAACTATTGTACTATTTCTTGCAAAAAAATTCTGTATGCATATGATTATCCCATAACAACAACAAAATATTAGAAGTGAAATATCACATGAGAAAATTGATGATTGAGAAAGGTGAAATTTTCAGAGTGGGGGGGATATTGAAGAAACCTACTGTGCAATTGCTACAAGATTTTCTCTCAAACTGATTCATTATCCAGCTGAACGTCGTTTCCAACTATCATATTCAATACCCTTTCTCATTCCTATTTTCCATTCAGAAATCGAAAAGATATTCAAATCCCACGACTTCAGCGCTACGAAAGCCTTTACAATGTAAAGTTTACATGTATTCTCGATCGTGGCCATGTCGACAAGAGATGCACCATGATACTGACGCTATGACGCAGCTCGCTAATTCGTCGAACATACTCTATTCTCGCAAAGAATCAAATACAAATCTCATATTGGATATAATGAGGAAAAATTTGATAGGATTGATGGAAGAAAAATGGATGCTGTCTGTTCTCTAAGTCCTAAAGAATTGCTGGATCTTTGTATCTCCTGAAAACATTCTCAATATCTGCCATGACTTCAGGTGGCAAAGGCCTCTCAGTCATCAAGAAAGCATCAATGTCCTCTTTCAATTGGTCGACAGAAATCGAACTCGTCGTAAAAGGACGGTCTCGGGCAAATCCAAGAGCTAACTGGACCAGAGATAGTCCATGTTTCTTGGCCCCATCATTGTATTTTATTGTTGCTTCCTGAAATTCAAGGATATAAACCATTAGAAGGAAACCTAACTAAACTGGTGCCGATTTCGTTACAGATTAGATAGTAGGAGCTTAAGCGCCCCAAGGAGAAGAAAATGGTAAAAGTAATTTGTATAGCAAATTATCAGTATTGACACAGAGCGTGCTGTCCACAGTGGATGTGTACAGAATAGCAAGGTTCTAAAAGATGCAAGTCGGTCCCAGGTCGGGCGGCTGCCAACTAGCGATTTTTGGCCGACTAATCGCCGACTTTTGCCCAACTAGTCAGGTTTCGATCAAGTCGGGGGACCTCCGACTAGCGACTTGGGGTCGACTAGTCGGCCGACTTGGCCGATTTTTAGAACACTGCAGAATAGTACTACCATATGATACATGACGCCACTGATGCATATAAACAATTGTAGCCTCACTCCTACGATATGGTAGAGCAGTATATATGGATTCGGCAACAGAGCGGTCTAGTTCTTATCTGCTTGTCGTTTGTGTTTTTTCCGCCTTACAACAACCTCAAAGCACACAATGTTGGACTTTTCTTTTGAAGATTATGATTGCAGGCCATCCAGGTCCTGGTACAGGCAATTATGTTCATCATTTCAATTTTGTGGAATGAATTAGAATTTTAATATCGCTTATTGATAAACCAAATGCTTATGGACTCGACTATAAGTACAGAAAGTTTGATGTACAGAAAATGTACTCCCTATGCACTCTCGCGTCCGGATTTGTTGGTCCCTTTCTGAAACCCGTTTCATTTTTAATTGCTTACATCTCTCAATTTATAAGGGTTTTCATGATTTTACAAACTTTCTATTATAGAATTAATTGAGATCTACTATTAAACAAAACTCATATTGCATATTTTTTTAGACACACTTTGAAAGATACTTCCTCCATCCCATAAAGTTGGTCCCCAACGGAACTACGTGCAATTTTCAAACTTAAAATAATGCATCTACTAAAATATTTTTTCGATTTTTTTTTTTGCACCGTTCAAAAGATCTCATCGAAAACTATCAAAGAAGATCTATATTGCACAACAAAATATTTCGGTAAGTACATTATTTTAAACGCAATTTTATAGGGGACTAAATTTACGGGATGGAGGGATTATAAGCAATAAAAAATGACAAGGATTTCGAAAAGTGACTAACAAATCTAGACAGAGGGAGTACAACGGCTTTTGGGGCCCACATCCGAACCTTTCAATAATTGTAAAATAATTTTTCGATTGAGCTGATTTTTTACAAGGCCATTCGAAAAATTATTTTACAATTATTGAAAGGTTTGGATTATTCATGTAGGACCCAAAAGACGTTGACCTTAGCATTTTCAAATGCTTCTGACGGTAAATGACTGCTAAAATACACACCTTCGTAGCAGATCCTTTATATCTTTCCATGTAGCCAGGGAAGAGGTTAAGCCTTCCCCTTTTTGCAGCTTCAGATTCAATATCTATATACTTTCCCGTCAGTGATCCACCACCCAATGGGGAATAAGCAAGCAAGCCAATATTGCAGTTGTTCGGATGGCAAACTTCAACAAGGTCAACTGCAAGGAATCAAACTATCATAAACGTTTCAATACCATACTTTGAGTTTCTTCAATGTCCGTATAATCAATAACTTCAGTGTGCGAATTGTTGGTTAATTTGTCAAGAAAGTTATTGGAAGTTGAGTTGTAGTTTCAGAGCTGCAACAGATTGGAGAAACTGAATTACCGTATTATGCGACAAGCGAGAAGATTTTGCAGATTTATCCAGGGACATAAAAACTCCTAAAGATTTCATAGACACAAAGTTACAGTTTATAGCTTTACTATTGCAATTCCTGCAATTTCAAACAGAATTTCCAGGTATGATAAAAAATATACAATCATGCAAAGAATTTTAACAATGGGAAGCAAAATGCAAAACACACCACTTGAATTATAACCAGAGAAATGCCAAGGAAAATGCTTTAACAGTTCGGGATGGCCCTGTGGTTCAAAGTAAAAGGATGTCATTAAGGATCACAGTCTACCAAAGGTTTTCCAGTCATTGAGACTCATCTTGCAGGTGCTAACAATCTAGTTCAATACCGCAGTGACCAATTTAAGAGCAAAGCTGCAAGTTTTTGGGAAGTGACTAAGGTTGATATTATAAGAGTCATGCACCGAACCAAACTGGTTCTCTTTTTTTTGGAACCAAACCCACAAGAGCGGCTAATTCATTACTAGGACTGCGCTCGCCTGCTGGGATTCTGAAGTACAAAGTCTTCTCCCAAGGAAACCAGCCATGCATGGGGAAGAACCAACATTAATGACAAGAATTATATTGCGAAAATAAAAAGGAATTGGATTTTAACGTGCATTAGTGGAAACTCAGTACGCAAATACAGATGGAAGAAAGAGAAGTCAGAGTGACTGAAGGCATTGATACCATTCTATACTGACCCTTGGAAAAAGAAGTAAGGCACATAAAGATATATAACAGGATTAAAGCATATAAATCAGAAAGGAAACTGTTCTTTTCAAGTTTCTCATGTTTAAAGCACAAAAAGATACAAACAGCTTCCATATTTCTACCCAAGAGAGAGAAGATATTTAAGGTAAGAACATACTTTCGAATTTACATCTAACCAGAAGACTGTAGCTGTTTTGGATGCTGACAATCTTTGGCAGCCCTTCCACTTTTGAAGCATGAACAAATTCCATCACTCCATAAGAAGTTTCATTAGAAACGCCAATGTAGCGTACCTGAGTAGATCGTTGTGCCTTCAATAACTCTTCAGAAAAATAACAATGCAGGGATTGACAATCAGTTGGATTCAATGTTAGCAATTCGAGTCTTAACAATAAAACTTTTTAAGAAGCATGATTTTTGAAATCCATTAGAAATTGTACAAGTTGAAAGTGCATCAATTTATAAAATATATGCAAACTACTTTTCATACATATGAGGGCCGTGGATTATGACAGCCTACCTTTATGGACGAATAAAGGAGATTGAGCATACAAAGAGATGTTCATATTGGTCTATTATGCACTTCTACATCTAGCATTGGGTTGACTTCTAAAAAAAAATACCATAATTCTACCCTATTGCTTTCCCATTTTTGAAAGGAAAACAGAACGCAACAAACAGAACAGAAGGAAAGCAAAAGCATAAACAAAAAGGAAAAGACACCAGAAGTTTAATTTTTTTCAGAATGCTCAAGCATTGCAGGTTCCACTTGTTTATTGGGGAGCATGGCTACTACAGTTGGTTTGCACATTGGGGAGCATGGCTACTACAGTTGGTTTGCACAGTGGCTTTTGCCCTCTATACGTTAAGCGGTCTAAACTCTAAAGATTTTCAGAGTTACAGATGGATGGGTATAGTCTATAGATGTCCAGTAAGTTAGTTCCTGCATATACATTGGATTCACCATGTTCTCAACAAAACTTGGCAAGTGAAACTTGAAAGCCTACCTTTCCTTGATCAATGAGTTCCTGAAGGGCCCTGAGCTGTTCTACAAATGGCACACTTTCTCTCCATTTTGAAGGATCATAGCGAAATTCACCAAACAATGACACATAGCGGTCTGGCCTGAAAAGATTTGTCCTCTAAGATGATAAGGAACTAGCATGTTGAGTTAGTCACTGAAATAAACAGACAGAAAACCCCGCTAAAAGCCAAAATTGTACGGAAAATATCAACCCGCAATACTTGGATATCAGTGCCAAGTACACCACAAGGCTTAAAACAGAAAGTAATATTCAAGCATTAACTTGCAGGACTTTTTAAAATCAAGATGAAGAAAGCATGCTCTACTTCATCCAAATAGAGAGATAAAATAGTAAATTTGAGTTCATTAAGTGAATTAAGAAATTGTACTCTACTTAGTCCAAAAAATCACAACGGGCCCACCCCTAAAGAAAAGGATCACATGATCCTATGGCTTTGAAGGGTAAACGGCAATGCCCCAGTGGCACTAATAATTTATCCTGCTTATGATTTTTTACTGAAAGGCCAAGGGAATGAAAAGCATGGTTGTTGGGATTTTCCAAGAGTGTCCAGACCAATGAAACCATTCTAGCACACAACAAGAATAAAATTTGAAATTGGAAACCTTAAACTTCATATTTGCTTGAGCAGTTGGGCTGCATTGCCAATTACAAGAAAAGGTGCTCTGCACTTCAAAATTCCGGAATCACAAGGAGGCTTTTCTCACCAATGTATTTGCAACAGATCAATGTAATCGGTGTTGAGGCGCTTAAGGCTTTTCTCCACACTTTCTCTAATATTAGCGGCATCAACTCGCAAGACCTTTGCATTGTCACGCAAATAACTTGATCGCTCTGAATATCCATTTACTTTTGTAGCCACAATAATCTAACCATCAAGGAAATTGACGCATTGCATAAGTGCTCCGTATCAAAACAGCAATGCTTTCGAAGACTTCTAGCTTTCAGGATTTAAAAAAAAAAAAACTGTTTAGACTTTACAGAATTCAGAATCTTAACATGCAAGATAAAACAAACCATGGAAATTGAACAAAAACATTATCAATAGTCATACCAAGACAAAATGTCAGAAAACAGTTTTACATGATTTTGCCTCTTTGTAGGTAAATTAAGTGGGACAAACAACCCCGATGCAGCTAGAACCGTTTGACTTAACAATGAGATGTCTGATTGAGGAAGTTTGGGATAGTATCTTAGACAAAAATGACACAAGAATCCTATATTCAACAATAAGACGATATGAACTGAACCTTCTGCACAGACTCGTTTATGAGTGTCGTGTATGATATGTGTTTGTCGCAGTCACCTAATTATCACGTCCGTGAATACTAGGATCAGGGGGTGGATCCAGTGCAGGGCCCCCATGTCAAAAGGCTGTAGCCTACCTCGTTTTTAATGCCGGTATGAATCCCAGGAATCCCAGCTCTGCCTTTCGTTTCTTTTTGTGTAAATAGTTTTAAAAAAATACCTCTCCTTGGGATTTTTAGGGTGTTGAGACTTGACCTGTACTGAAATTCACTTATGTAGCTTTGCCACCACAAAGCCATTTATAATAATGCTATTTCTTACACAAATTTATTACTATTATAACTATAAATTTCATGTAAAAATTAAAAAAAAAAACTTGTATCTGTTTTAAGGGTGACCCCCCTGTAGGAAATTTCTGGATCCGCCACTGCAGTCTAGGATCCAACTAGATTCTACGGTTCTTAAATAATTCTTTACATTGCACGGTAGAATAGTGTTGACTCTGTTGAGAGATAAATTTAACATCTTATGGATAAAATATAACTTTTATATAAAGATAATACTTGTCAGGGCATGTCCAAGGAGTCATGCCATTACCCAATAGATGAGTGTAGGTCACCAGGATTTCATTAATTCAGAAGGATCCATGCAAAACAAATTGGATCATATATATTTTTAAGTCCTTTGGGAACATAGAAAACTAATAATCACGGTGAAAAGTATGCTTCACCAGAGCCAGAGTTGTAACTCATATTACTGCAGCAAAGCAACGCAACCTAATATTAGAAGGTAATTAGGGAACATAGAGAGTAATTTTGCATTGTAAAGCAGCCCTAAAGGAAACTGAACCGATTCAGGGACTGCTTTCAATAAGTGAAGACGTCAGCCTCACAGAATAAGAAATCAACGCAACACAGTTAAAGCATGTTGTCAATTAGAACATCAATCTTACAGTTACAGGACAAGGAAAAGCAAATGGTTCACCAATCCTCCAACACAAAATAGTAAAAAATAAAAACAATAAGAATACCTTGTCACGAGGTTGAGACTTCAGCCAGCTACTTATGTACAGATCTGTTCTTCCTTGCGTTTCTTTCCTCATTGGAACCGGATACTAGGGGGAGAGAATTAAACAAAAACCAGAAGAGAAAATTGTTACTATGATGACAACAACTATGTGACCTGAGAGTAGCCAAAATGACGGATAAGAAAACAATACGGAGACGAAATAAAATCAGTTGCCCAAATTATAACTCCCTTTCTTAATTCTTCAAATCACAAGCATACAACTTAATATCAGTCTTCTAACATAAAACTCCACATTAAAAGGGCAGTGAACTTAACTACTCTTGCAGTTGCACCATCAGTGGAGACTAACATACAATCTTCTCCAGCTTTATCGTACAGGTGTCAAAAGTTTTACACTTGCCAAGCAAATGATTAATATGACCATAGAAACAGTGGAGTGTAACAAGATCATGCGACGCACTAGATGCAAAAGGTACACACTTCGTATTTATATAGATTTGCACAAAGAGCAAGGTTTTTATCCTTTCTTTCTGTAGAAGCTCGCCCATTGGTAACATTTTAACCAATAATTAACAAGCTGAAATAATTCGTGTTATTTGTGTACAACCTCCTAACTAGCCAGAACAATATCTAACCATTACCATAAAATTCATAAGTTAGTAACTAATGAGCCAAAAAAAAAATAGGTAACTGCTTAACTGCAATAAATGCGTAACACATGAATCATAAATTTTGTAACTAAAGATGAATATGCATAATTTCACCTTGCTAGGGTATATGCCAACTGATAACTATACCGAGGAAAATCCATAGCACAGGAAAAAGAAGTAACATTTGAATGGCACAACCTGTGCCTTTCTCCTTTATCTCAAACGTGAGGCAGAAATAATGAAATACATACACAAAACTTTCAGGGAAAAAAAAATCCCATTTTCCAAGTCAACCTTTAAACTTTGAAGCCTTACTCAAGAGAAAAGAAGTGTTGAGTTGCACAAGAAAGCTTATAGCCTCTGCGGTGTCTAAAGCGTTAATTCCATTGTCAAATGCATAACTAAGAATTTCATGAGCCTCTTTCTCGGTATTCTGTTGCCCAAATGTCATCTGAAACATAATCATCATAAAAACCGTATAGATTAGCATAACCGAGAAAATTGCATGTATTAGTAATACTTCATCCGTACACTCACTGACTCACATTTACAATAATACACTTGAATTTATACATAAGTCTCTACAATCCCACTTTGCACCAAACAACGACCAACGTAAACAAAAACTAAACACTTCAATTCATACATAAAGGTTCTTACCATTCCGATTTGGACCAAATAAAACCTAGCAGCCAGTTTAATGAAACTTTAGACACTTCAATTCATACCTAAAGGTCCTTACCATGCCAATTTGCACCAAATGAAACCTAAGAACAGGTCAACAGCCAGTTTAAGAAACTTTAAACACTTTATTCACGCATAAAATTCCTACAATCACATTTTTCTCCAAATTAAACAAAACAGTTGTTGAGAAATTGGTAAAACAACAATGCAAGACACAAGAGATTTTCAGAAGGTTCCCCAACTGTAGTTGAGTACATAAAAGGATCACTTCAATTTTAACTATGTATCGAATGGAGAGAGTACAAGCCTACATGGGTTGCAGCGTATAACAAGTTTTCACAAATTACCTTAATCACCAATTACCCTAATAACCCTGTCTAGATTTCAGGGGCCTAAACGCCGCTGTCCCCGGCCCGCCACCTAACCAGGCCGGCCAAAGCCCGAATAGTCAGCAGAGCGCAACCAAATCAAATTAGGCTTCACAAGGCTAACAACAACAAAACAATGTAAAGAAACTTTAAACACTTCAATTCAAACATAAGGTTTCCAACACTCACATTCGGCACCAAATCAAAACCTAATCACCTATTCAAACAAACCATAAGACATAAAAACGCAAGCAGCGAGCTCTGTAAAAAAAAAAATGTACGTACGGTGCCTAAAGTGATTTCGCTGATGTTGAGGTCGGAGTCCCCGAGCTTCCGGTACTGCAACGCGCCCTTGTCCGCGCGTATCACTTTGACAATGGCGGTGGTGGTCTTCTTGTTGTTTAAGGAGGGAGAGTAGGGTTTCGTTCTGGTTCTTGCATTTGGTGATGATGGGAAAGGGAGAGTGGAGTGCAGGAGAGAAGAGGAGGCCATGAGTGTCCCTTTTTTGCTTATCAGAACTCTTCCCTTTGAATTTATTCCAAGCATCGGAATGTACTCCGCGCCAAATGGTGAATAACTGTAACCACCATACCTAACATCAATTTGCTCGACGCATTCTCCCGAAAAGATTTTCGGTACCGTACGGGCACCACGTGGTCATGCCGAGCACGATCTCAGCCATTAAAAAGTGTTTTGGACGATTCAGATTGATTTTCTCTCTCTCCTCTCATCCGACCTCTCTCTCTCCTCTTTCGGACCGTCGGATTGTGTTTTGGACAGGTGAGATTGCCGAGCGAATACCAAATGGGTGATACCCACCCGGCACTTAAAAATTTCTCTATTCTCTACTATCAATTTCGTGTTGGATAAAATAGTGTGGATCCCACCACAAAGTGAATGTCATATTCTGTTAAAAAAAAATGTCATATTTATCAAAAAGTGTATTGATTCCATAGACCCCACATCATTTCAACCAATCAAGAGTTGAGGGTGAACAAATCTTTTCTCGTGAGTTACTCATTTGATAAAATCTGTTAAAAATCAAAATTTGCTAAAATTAGCAGTTAGAGAGGTTACCATGGCTCCCTCAACAATAATTAAGTAACAAGTAAAAGTGTTAATGGTAATCAAATAACTCTATCTTCTTTTCTATTTTACATATCTACATTTTAGTTACATTTTAGTTAAGTACATAAGGTACTAAAGGAACAGTTCAAAAAAGGTACTAAAGGAGCCCAATCCTACCCATAACAGCCATACTGGAGGGCCCATTACAAAACCAAAGTACTCCTACAGGGGCATAAACTTGACCTAGAGCCCAGCCCAATAAAATCAATGTGGGGGATGGGGAGGCTGCACTTCTTGTGAGAAGGTTCAAGCAAGGCCTTTGAATTTAAGAGATAAGAGACACACACAATTATATTATTATTACTATTATTACTAATATTATTATTGACAACAAGGTATCCGCACAGCTTACACACACTTTGATTATATAATTTTTCAATACATAATTTTATTGTTTTTTAGATATTAGAGCCACTTGCGCATAGTCAAAGTAAATGAAATTATATAGTATCACCATTGGACAAAAATCTTGAAGCCGCTACACAAATTTCTAAATCAACTCATCTCTTTCTCGACACACATAAAATTTGTAGCTATATTATGAACATATATGGTGGTATGTAAAAAAAATAAAAAAAAATTGGAGCCATAGAAAATTTACCAGGTCACTAACTTTAAGGCTCCGAAATTGTTTAAAGCGCAAGTAAATTAATGCGGTCACCCGATTATTGGTAAATAAATTGTTATTGTCTATTCTTGTAGCACCGCCACGTGATGCTTCAGGAGCCTTCTTCATCACACATAAAATGAGCTATACATTTAGTAGTGGAGCTCCACACAAATGTATAATGCAAAAGGCCCATAAAACACCACGTGACAATGCTTCACACTAGATGTTATTATGACTTACGAGCCTTGTGAATATAATCCAACTTAACACCTGACAACCAGCATAGCTGCATAAGAACAAGCCATGCAAATAAAAACACAACCCAACTTTGGTGTTATCTCAATCAGACCCTCGCCACATACCCCAACCCATTATAATATGTGTAGACCAGTTAAGAGTTTTCTCAGTCATTAAAACACAAAACAACATGCAAAAAAAAAATTAAAAAAAATTGGCAATTGAGTCACCAACTCTTCATTTAATTACGTGTCAACCCCTTCCTTCCAATTTCTTTCCTATAAATACCATCCCGTCCCATTCGCCACTTCCCATCACACTACAAATTATGGCTTCCCATTCACTTCGCACTCTTGCATTTTGCTTTCTTTTACTCTCTCACGGTTGTTTTTCTCAGTTATTAGAGCAGCAGCAACAACAACTACAATGGCTACAGTTGCGCGGGGCACAACAACATCGGCTTCGTGCTAAGACCGACTGTCAGATTCAGAGGATTAACGCCCTCGAACCGGACCACCGGATCGAGTCGGAGGCGGGGCTCACCGAGATTTGGGACCAGAATAATAATGAGGAGCTCCAGTGCGCTGGCGTGGCGGCGGTTCGCCATCAGATTCAAGCTAGAGGCCTTCTGTTGCCTTCCTACACCAATGTACCTCAGATTTACTATGTCATCCAAGGTTAGTTCCACAGACACAGGGCAGAAATGCTAAGTAAAATTTTGGAAAATTATCCAACATTTGAAATTATGAGTATGTTGTGAATGCGAGTCACTAATTTCAAATTTTAGACAATTTTTTCGGTCGTATATTATTGGCCTTCTGTTGGATGTATTATTTACCACTAAATATTTAAAACCTTGCTAACACTACTAAACAGATGCCAATATTGAATGCGGTATAATTGTGTTTAGTTTGATTTTGTATGATTAAATAAACAGATGCAGGGGTATTTTGAAGTATGTGAGTTTTGATTTTGTATGATTACATTTGTTGTTCTTGTGATTCAAAAATATTCAAAATGATTTCGGGTTGCCCCCAAATACGAATCGGAATCACAACTATATAACGTAGACTTAATTAATACGAGAGACAGGCACCAGAAGATTAGAGAAATTCGAAGGGTGTCAAATGATCCCCGATTTAGTAGCTATTGCTTACAACAATGGTTATTTACTTTTTATGATGCCAATCATTGATTTAAATTTGTAAATATTGTAAATGATTTAAATATTTTAACACATTAATGGTATTTAGAAACAGAAAGTAAAATTTTTGCACAAATGGCTTTTATGTTACAAAATATATGGAGGGCCTTGTATAATAAGCACATCACTCCGTTTTTGCAGCCCCGGCAACCTCCAATAATAATGAGCAATCGGCGTTCACGATCTTAATGCTCCAAGAGTACTAGTGTGCTAAAAATTTTTCTTGAGATATTAGGGTTTAATGAAGAACACAAATGTAATTGTGTTTTAATTTGATTTTGTGTTAATTTCTTTTGTTATTTGTGATAATATTGCAGGCAGGGGTATTCAAGGGACAGTGATTGGTTGCGCCTTTCAAACATACGAATCGGAGTCACATCCGGTGGTGGACGAGAGGGAGGAGAAAGGCCCAGAGACAGGCACCAGAAGATCACAAAAGGATGTGCAAATATAATTTTGAAATTTATTGCCCAAATTAAAGAGTTCAATTAATTCTCAACTGGGCTTACAACAATTTGGTGAAACCCCTTTCTTATTTTTGCGAAAATTGCACTTCTTTTCGACTTGGCCAATGATGCCAATCATTGCGTTGGATGAATTTTATTTTTTTATTAAGGAGACATTGGTATTTAATTTTGTGTTTCTAGACTATCTTTTCACGTTATCTAAATTTATGGTATAGTTAGGAAATCGAACCACGTTTGGTAAATATTTTGCTTTTTGTTTAAACAAAATTTTGTACTCCATTCGTCTCAGATTACTGGTTCAATATTCTATTTTTGAATGTTTCAAAATAGTTATTCTCTTTGAAATTTCAAAAAAAAAAAAAAAAGTGGTCTAGATTTTAATAAACCATTTCTTGTAAGTGAATAAAACTATTTTTTTTATGTAAATATCATGATCAGATTAACACCGGAAACCTTATTAAACTTTGTGACGAGACATCAATATTTTCTTGTTCATAATCAGATTGAGTGCGATCTCCGTACGAGACCGCCAATATAATACAGATGGAGTGTTAGAGTTTTAATTCATCTTGATACGAGAAATTTCAAAAGGTAAAAGTTTATGGCAAAATGTTAAAGCATCAATAGCAAAATTTGATGAACTATAATTATTATTTTTTTTTTTTGGGTGCATTGGAAATACAAACTTTGTAACTTTATGTTCATGGCTAACGTGACCATGTTATCAGAAATTCTTCTTAGCCGGAAACCCACTCCGCCAACCCCAAGGCGCCGGCCGCCACGAGCAAGAACAACACCGCCGCCACAGCCAAGCCGAAAACGCCGGCAACGTCTTCAGTGGCTTCGAGGATCAAACCCTGGCCGATATCTTCAACGTCGACCTCGAAACAGCGAGAAAACTACAAGGCCGAGACGACCGGAGGGGCAATATCGTCCGAGTGGAGAGAGAGTTCGAGGTGATAAGCCCGCAGTACCAAGGGGAAGAGGAGAGAGAAAGGGAGAGGAGGGGCAATGGGTTGGAAGAAACTCTGTGCACGTTCAGGTTGAAGGAGAATATAGGGGATTCATCAAAGGCTGACGTGTATAATCCACGTGGAGGACGAGTCAGCACGTTGAATAGTCACAGTTTGCCCGTTCTTGGGTGGGTCCGGCTTAGTGCTGAAAGAGGGGTCCTCTATAGGGTAAGGAATGCAAAATCCTTTTTTTATCATCATTTTGGTTCCATTTTTCATTTTGACTGTTCTAAGTTTAAATTTTTTTTTTTTTTTTGGTAAATAAGATTGCATACAATATATGTCCATTTATAATTATACTTATACGTATATATTTATATTTATAAAAATCGAGAACTGATTAAAACTATCGTGGGTGTGCCACAATCAAGTTAAATCCATCGGAATTTGTTATTTTCTAAAAAAAAAAAAGTTTTGATCCTCTTGAGTTGAAGTCATTAGGATTTGTTTCATAAAACAATAACGCTACTTCTGAGTAAGAATATCCATTATTTTCGCCGTATTAAAATATATATGCTTGACTGGCTCATCTGTGGTGCGCTGGAAGAAAGAAGTGAGCAGACTTTCAAATGTATCTATATTTCTGAGCAAAATGAATATTGAAATTTCAACATCATTTTATGATGAGCTCAAAAAATGAATGTTTTAATTTGTCCCAAGAGAAGTCGCCAAATTGCAATGAAATGCCTCATGTTAAATAAGATATATATAGTAATGTAACAACAAATTTCCTACAAAAAATACCCTAAATACTGTGGTTTATATGATAATATTTTGGAAAATTATGGATCATAATTAAATAAAATGACCAGAAGCCAACTTCGTCCGACTGAACTATTGAAAATTTGTACTTGTAAATAATGCCAGTATTCTGAATTAAAAATGAGTTTGTATTTTTTCCTTTGGCTAGCTATATAATATGCTCGTTGATAATGTGTGCAGAATGCTTTAATGGCACCTCTATGGAACATCAACGCCCACAGCATAATCTACATCCTCAGAGGAAGCGGCCGCCTCCAGATCGTCGGAAACGGCGGAAACTCTGCCTTCGACGACAGCGTTCGAGAGGGTCAGCTCATAGTTGTCCCACAAAACTTCGCGGTTATCAAGAAGGCAAGCGACCAAGGGCTCGAGTGGATTTCGTTCAAGACCAATGGCAACGCGATGACTAGCCAGCTGGCAGGACGGATATCAGCGATCAGAAACATCCCAGAGGAGGTTCTGATGAACTCCTATGATATTTCGAGAGAGGAGGCTAGGAGTTTGAAGTATAACAGGGATGAAATGACGGTATTTGGACCGGGGTCTAGGTCACAAAGTGAGAGGGAGGCTTAAAATGTCGTTGTATGGTCCTAATGTAAGTGTAAGAAAATAAAGTCCTAATGAGCATAATTGGGGACTGGTTTTGACTGGTTTTCCTTTCAGTACTTTGTACGCAGGATTGTATTCGGAATTGTGGGTCCTTTTGTACTTCTCACTAGTTAATAATTGTCTAGATGAGTCGGTGAAGTAGAATTACTCTCTTACCATCTGTTAAAAAAAAATGACGATCTACCAGTAAACGTGTAATAAAATGTTTTCTTCTGTGCGTTTTTTATTTTAAAATTCTTATGTAATGTATTATTGATGCATATTGTCATATTAATAGCCTATTCAACCCATGAATTAATGGCACATGAGATGACATACATAATATAATATGGTACATAAATGTGACCATGATATATAAAATCATGCACGCATTGGGTACTACGTAGTATGTGTCTAGTGATATTTTTGTTATTCCTCTTATACTTTTTAGGTTAAACATAGACCGTGTTGGTTCGGAGTTTAGTGAACTACCAGTCAAATTAATTAGCAATAAATATAGTAACATTTATGTGTTATACTAATTTTAATCTTGTGAGTTATTCGAGTAATTGTCGATAAGTCTAACATTTTCCTTCCAGCGCAGCCCAAGGAAGTGTATCTATATATTTATCTTTCCACCTGTCTATTTCTACTTTTGCACTATGCAAGTGTAGTCCATGCTTCGAGCTCTCATTTTTTTAAAGAAAATTTAAAAAAAAAAGAAAAGAAAAAATTCATCTCATTTATTAATGGTTATGCTTCACAATAATCTTTATTCTCCCCCTTCCTCGTGCATCATAGAATGTGCTTCATGATAATTTAGGATGGCTTTTCATGGATTGTATTATGGGTCAGGTTTCCAAAAACTCATAAAAATGTGAAATGAAAATGCAAAAAGTAGTGACCAAACACTCCTATGTGAAATTTTCGTAAAAATCAAACCTAAATTACTATTTGACAATTGGTTGAGTTAATTTCTAAATTGCATCAATCATATAAAGTGGGTGAAGTGTGCAATGTGGGATTAGAAGAGTTGTATTAATTAGAACGGAAATTCGAAAGTAGATGATCACGTGAGTAGACATTTTTGTCAACTTTTCCACCACATCCCCAACTCCAAGCATTAAAATCCGGAAGGAGGGATCCGTTGTGCCTTAGGCACAACAGAGTAACCATCATCTCGAGATAAAAAAAAATGTGATTTGAACTGTTCACTATATAAAGCTTGAGATGCGGAATAAATCTTTGACAAATTTAGTTGACCAGACATCGGTTGCTTTTACTTATCAAGCCTGATCTACGCAAAATCCAGAGTATAGTTTCTGGTGTGATTTCACAGTCAATGCCTTGGCGATCCAAGCTGAATTTTGCTCCAAAAGAGGCAAAGCAAAAGAACTTTTGCACCAAACAAAACCAAAAACAATGACAACAAACGTTCTCCTCAATTTGCTACAGATTATAGTTGACCAGTAGAGGGGCAAGCATGAGGTGTGAGGTCATATGGGGGGCTATTAGGGGGTTCGGGGCATATTGATTCAATGAATAGATTCGAGATGCTTTTTTGGCACGAGAGACGTCAGGCCTTGGAGTCACTTTACTTATCATTTCATGTGTTTACACTTTTTTAGATCTTATTTAAAAAATTGAGAGTTTTAGTCATAATCTTTTACCGTTTTAGATTCCTCTCGTTGAGACGAACCAATAATACTCAAAAAAATCGATGCAAAATTAACAAACGTAAAAAAAATAATCAAATAAAGAAAAAAAAAAAAAGTTAAGTTGATTTTTTAAGCCAAAACACCACTTAATTTTTTGCTGCTTTTTTTTTTTTGAAAGAGAGACAAGCTTCCATTAGACAAGTCAAGCAAACAGCAGGTCCCAAACAACAAGTCCCAAAGAACCATAACATTCCTAAATAATACAACTACAGAGCCAAATTAAGTAGGGGGCTGAACAACAACAAATCCATCACCGGTGTCCAGGTGAGGAACAAAAGTAGCCAAAAGCATGCTTAGCAAGTAAGTGAGCTCGCTGGACATGCTGGCGCGCAACCTTTGAGATCCTCCAAAAAGACAGCTCTGAAACCTCCACTGCCAAGTTACGCAACAAAAATGTGTCATAATGTTGACACTCAGCCCTACACTCAGCCCTCCCTGCTATAAATCATACTCCCTCCGTCCACATTTATTTGTCCTTTTTGGGAGTTTGTGCCACTTTTCAATTTATTATATCTCGTAATTTACATTGTTTTACATGATTTCGAAAACATTGTTTTTTAAAACTAATTGGGATCTATCAAACAAGATCAATATTGAATATAAAATTTATTACTGATTTCGAGTTATAGCTAGTTTTTTATCTGGTTAAAATAGGACGAGGGATCAAAAATTTGGGGACGGGGGAGTGATTATAATGAGGTTTAGTTAGGCTTACTTTGGCCAAAAAAAAAAAACTGGTTTTTTGGTTTCTTCGTTTTGTCTTTATCTAATTTTTTTTTTCATTTGTTAGTTTTGCGTCAAGTTTTCATGGTTTATTGGTTCCTCTCAACGAAAGGAATCTAAAAAATGGTTAGAACTATTTTTTTTAATAACGCCAAAAATACGTGGATTATTGGATTAATTTTGGTTTTATTCAAAAATAATAATTTTCACCATAATTTCATACTTTTTAGATTCATCTCGTCGACACGAACCAATAAATCACAAAAAATCGACGCAAAACTAACAAATGCGATTTTTTTTTGAATAAGAACAAAACGAATAAACCAAAAAATCAGTTTTTGGTTTTAGTCTTTCGACATACTCTCTTCATCCCATTTTTGATAGTCCAGTTCAGTCTCCAATGCAATTTTTAAATTGTTAATAGTAACTTTCAATCTATAATAAATTTTATATGCAATATAGATCTCAATTGGTTTTATTATACAAAAAAATTTAAATCTTTAAAAATATTGTAATTGAAAGATATTAACAATATAAAAATTACATTGGAGGCCAAACGACTATCAAAATGGGAAGGAGGGTATAGTTTAGTTAGTCTTTCATCAACTGTGTGTATATTGTTAGTTTGTTTAGACAATTAGATTCGAAAAAGTATAAAACAATTATCCAAACTCAAATGATTTTGAGTAAAGGAAAAAATAAGTCACAAAGACATTTTTGACTTATTTTTTGTTTTGATTCAAAAAAATTGAGAGTTTCGATCATATTTTTTTATTTTTTTTATTCTTCTCGTCGAGACGAACCAATAATACACAAAAATTTAACGCAAAACTAACTAACAAGAAAAAAATGAAGGACGAAAAAGTAAGTTAAAATGGCTTACTATTAGACAAGACCTGGCCTCAATATTTTTAGTTGTAGTTACTGAGAATTGAACGAAGTCAAATGCATTCGTGCAAAATATAGATTCCATTGAAGTAAGAAGATTAGGCAAATTTTGAACAGGGCAATTTTTACCCTTATTTGAAAATGCTAACATGTGCCCAATAGATACACGTTAAGGTTGAAAAAGTGTATTGAAATGTGTGAAAGAGTGTATAGAAATATGTGAAAGTGTATTAAAAAGTGTAAAAGGTGTATTGGAGTGTGTGTTTTTTTTGTTTGTTTGTGTGCTTAACGTGTGCCTATCGTGCCACTTTTCAATCTTATAATTTATAATGTTTTATGTAATTTTAAAAATATTGCCTTATAGAACTAATCGAGTCAATCAAACAAGATTCCTATTGACATGTGATTATTTACCAATTTAAAAATATCAATAATTTTTTATCTGGTTACAATAGAACGAGGGACAAAGTGGAAGAGGGCATCTTGTAGTGCACTGCCCCACTAAAGGGTTGTAGTGCGGAATCCGAGCTCTTGATCACGCAATGAACGGCTCGGATTTCATCTTGGTGCTTGCATGATCCGAACCGTTCATTGTCGAGATGAAACCCGAGTCGTTCATTGCCGAGATCAATGGCTCGTGTGCCGCACTACAGGGTTGTAGTGCGGCAGTGCACTACAGGATCCCCCGATCTGGACAAAATAATCCGGAGGAGGGAGTATTAAAAAAGAGGAGAGAGAATCACATGAATAAGTAAGTGGTAGCTAGCTCATACAGTAGAGCTCTTGGATGCCTCACGCTGCATGTCGGGATCGAGTCTCATTTCCCCCATGTAATAGATTAAGAATGACGAATGAAAAAAAAAAAACTCACATGAATAATGGTAGTCTCTGTCTCTTCTCTTATCAAGGCCTAGTTTCCCAAAAAAAATTATCAAAATTTGATAAAATCACCCCTTAATTTTGTCAAATGAGATTGAGGGTTGATAAAATCTTAGCCTTTTTAAAATCTTGATTTTATTTTTAATAAAATATTTTGGGAAACTCAGCCCAATTACACTAGATACTTACTAAAATTTTACTCCTTTATACTGTACACGTTTAACTTGCTCATTGCCACACTGAATACTATCTCCATTTGTTGACTTCCCCCTTCAAACGACGACGTTGACACACATGACAGACCTAAACGACGCCGCTTTAAAGACGTTTTCCAAACTCCAACTCCTCGAACAAATCCTCACCACTATAATAAATCTCCCTAAAACCCAATCCACTCCACTCCTCCGATCACTTTTCTTCTTCACCAGTCCTCAAAGTCGCTCTTTCTTTCCAAATCGTCTCTCTCTCTGAGTTTCAGTTACAGCGGCATTTCTCCTAATGGCGAAACAACCAGTTCGCGTCCTCGTCACCGGCGCTGCAGGTATAACTCTTCAATCACTATCAGATCTGTTCATTTCTCTCGCCGAATCCTCGTCGATTCAACTCGAAATCAACTGATCTCGATTCGATTATAGATCTATGATCCGATATCCATTTGGTGTATACTTAATACTACTTGTTGTTTATCCTTGGTCCATCACTCATTTTTGCCGATCTCTATTTCTGTTCACTTATTTGGACTCGATTCCAGATCTGTAATCCGTGAACAAGTTGACCATGCTTGATATGTAATTGGCGTCTGTAGTTGTTTATCACTGTTTTGTGTTAACTCATTTTCCCCGATCTCTATTACTGTTTTGGCGATTCGGCTCGAGATCCACTGATATGGATTCAATTCGATGTCCTTATCTGTATACAAGTTGATCATGATGCTACGCTCTTAACCGGTGTTTATTTTTGTTGATGTCTGTTCAGGGACGGAGCCAAAAATAAACAAAATGTTACGTTGTGATACAATAGGATACTTTTAAACTTTCCGTGCTCATTTCTTAAATTTAATCGGGCCAAAAATATATTAGACTGTAATCTAAAATTTGCAGACTAAAACTACAAGTAATTTCAGCTTGTCTCAAGGTATATAATTAAAAATTACAGATGAATGTACAATTACATTTTGTTTGAGGAAACCTGGGGGGCCATTTGTGTAGATATAGTGAGTTTTTGATGAAAAATTGCGTATTCACATGAGGACTTTAGTGTAAGTTCTCAAACTTGTTTGGGGCAATGCTTTGGCTCCATCCCTGTATCTGTTTCTGTTTCTGTTCGCACGATTAGTTTGGATTTGATTGAAGTTTCTATAAACTGTAAAAATGTTGATCCAGTGTACTTATTGACCGTTGTTTATCATTGTTCGTTACTCATTTTGGCCAATCACTTTTGCCGTTTACTCAATTCCACTCTCAGTCACACAGAGTCCACCGACACGTATATCAGCTGTGCTAATCATTGTTCATTACTCATTGTCACCGTTCTGTGGCCATTTACGTGATTTGCCTCGAAATTAACTAACTTAGATAATTCAAGTTGGCTTATCTGAAAACGAGTTGATCACACTGACCGATATAGTAGATTATAATTATATATACTCTGGAGTCTAGACTTTTTCTATGATGGGTTGTGGAGTTCTGACTGTGATTTTGTGTTGTTTTAGTTACTTTGGGGTTTTGGACCTTTTGGTTACGTTTTGGAAGTAGTAGTTTCTACGGTATTACATCAGTGTACCACACAGTTGATGGATTAAAATGTGCTGGTCTGACTATTATGCTTAACCAAGTTAAATAGTTTAAGCGCACTTGAGTCACTTGAAGGCATTTTGTATCCCTAGATTACAGACTTGCCTGGATCTTTTAAAAGCCATCTCATAACTAGAAAATAGAGCACTTCAATATTTCTTGTTGTCTGGCCTCTTAACTTCTTGTCATTGTTGCTGAATATTCACACAAATTTTTCCTAACCACCAAAGGAATTTTGAAGTTAGCGTGTTATGTTGTATTGTTGTGTAATAATGCATCCTCCTGCGGAAATCCGACTTCTGTATGGTGTTTATGGGTTGTGGAGCACATTTTTAACCTATGTCAGTGCACCCTTACCTTGACAGGTAACGGGTTATCAATTTAGATATTTTTCCAACCGAAGTAAAATTCACATTTTTAAACTGGATATCTTGTTATATGTCTTTCGTGAAGCGATGCACTCAGAGTATGTCTTTGTGTTGCAGGGCAAATTGGGTATGCTCTTGTTCCCATGATTGCTAGAGGAGTCATGTTGGGTCCTGACCAGCCCGTGATTCTTCACATGCTTGATATTCCACCTGCTGCTGAGGCATTGAATGGAGTGAAAATGGAGCTAGTGGATGCTGCATTTCCACTTCTTAAAGGTGGGCAACACCTTGATCGTTTTTTGTAGAAGTTTCATTGTTCTCTTTTTATTTTTATTTTTTTGGTGTTATCTAAGAGAGAGGTACAATGACCTAGGTTGGAGCAAGTATAACATGATATTTTTTTTGTATCAGGTGTTGTTGCTACCACTGATGTTGTTGAGGCATGCACTGAGGTCAACATTGCAGTCATGGTTGGTGGGTTCCCTAGGAAAGAAGGCATGGAAAGAAAAGATGTTATGTCAAAGAATGTTGCCATTTACAAATCTCAAGCTTCTGCTCTGGAGAAGCATGCTGCTGCAAACTGCAAGGTCATTTGCATTTTTCAATATGATTGATCTAATTACCATAGGACAGTTAAACCAAAACAAAAAAAAAAACCTTTGTTGAAACACCGTCTTAGTCTTACATGGATGGACTTGTGGAAACACTTTGTTGTGGGTGCAAAAAACATGCATAGTTTTCCAAATTATCTGTAAGGAATAAAAAGGATGGATAAATGCAACAGGTCTCTTCTGTCTTACAGTGTTACAATTTCATATTTGATCGTATTTTCGTTTGAATTTAAAAAGACTTGCTCCTGTTCAAATGTTTTCAGGATTAATTGGTTTGTTTTTTCTTCCAGGTTTTGGTGGTTGCTAACCCTGCCAATACCAATGCACTGATCCTGAAGGAATTTGCACCCTCAATACCTGAGAAAAACATTTCTTGCTTGACAAGGTTGGACCATAACAGGGCCCTAGGTCAAATCTCAGAGAGATTGAATGTTCCAGTATCTGATGTCAAAAACGTTATCATCTGGGGAAATCATTCATCAACTCAGTATCCCGATGTCAACCATGCAAGTGTCAAGACACCGGCTGGCGAGAAGCCTGTACGCGAGCTTGTTGCCAATGACGAATGGTATGAAAATTAAGTAAACGCAGTGCTCTCTTCATCCCATATCCTTGGTCATTCTTTACTTTGTGGGATGTCCCAAAATTATTTCCATTTTGAAAAGTCGTAGTAAAAAGTTTGGAACTTTATGAAGTTACCCAGTATAAATAGCTATATAAAAATTTGAAAGTGAGAAAAATTGGGGCAAACTGGAAAGTAAAAGTCAAATTCAGATTCAAGACCATGTGATGGAGGTTTTCTCTCGTGTATACCGTAGTCATGGGTCAGCTCAAGTCGATATTCAACAATTTTAGTTTTGACTGGAATTGTTACTTCATTTCTCAGGTTGCATGGAGAATTCATAACCACCGTCCAACAGCGTGGTGCGGCTATTATCAAGGCTAGAAAGCTCTCCAGTGCATTGTCTGCTGCTAGCTCTGCTTGTGACCACATTCGTGATTGGGTCCTTGGAACTCCAGAGGTTTTTTTCATTCTGTCTCAATTGCATATCTTTCAGCTGCACATTTATGTGCATGACCATTGCAATTCGCCCACTGTTCCGAGCTTATGTTATCTTTGATCCTAACATTGCAGGGGACTTGGGTTTCCATGGGAGTGTACTCTGATGGCTCTTACAATGTGCCAGCTGGCCTTATTTATTCTTTCCCTGTTACTTGTCGCAGTGGAGAATGGACAATTGTTCAGGGTAAGGATGTGGCTTACTAAATTGATACATGCTAGCCTTAGTTTTTCTTTTTTTTTTTCTTTTTTCTTTTTTCATACAAGGATAAGCAAAAGCACCGCAAATAGCATCTGTACGTCTTCTTGTTTTGACCAATCTTGGAGAATATGAGCATTCCGTCAGGGTTGGTGATAAGTTTCATTTGCAATAGGAATTTTTGTTTGCTTGTTATGTAATAACAAAACCTTCTGTATTACCTTCGTCTGATGCAATTTGAAAGTTTCCCTCTTCTCCTGGTGAGTCGGGGTATATTGTTAAGCTTCCTGAGGAAATAATGCGTATGTTATTTAACTAATAAGATTAGTCCACTCTCTGTGTTCACTCCTATTTTGGTATAACTATTCCTGAATTTCGGCATAGCTTCTCAACCAGTTTTCTGCTTCCTTTTCCTTGTCCAGGTCTTCCAATTGATGAGCTCTCGAGGAAAAAGTTGGACTTGACGGCTGAGGAGCTCTCTGAGGAAAAGGCTCTGGCATACTCTTGCCTCTCTTGAATTCCGTCCTCTCCTTGGGATTGCCCTAGTGAGTAGGTATCTTGTTTTGTGTGCTTTCGGAAGTAGCTACAATTTTGAATAAATTTCCATTGTCGTATTCTGGAGTTGACGGCTAATGATGGAGAAACTCTTTCTGCAATCTCTTGTGCATTTCTCATTTATATCAGGATACTTTCAATTTGACCCCTCTTGCGGGGGGAGGATAGATAACCGATGCTAGTCGAAATATAATTGATGAAGGGCACTTTTTGCCCTAGTTTGATTAATCTTTGTTTTTTTCTTTTTCTTCTGATTGCTTGAATGCTTTTTAGATCAATATGAATATATCGATGGTAAGAATGATCGTCGTTTTTTCTTCATCAATGGTGTTTTGTTCCCATCACATGCTCTTACTTAGCATTGGCGCAGCAATGTATGGATGTTAGATTTGCTGATGAATTTCTCGGGGGAAAAGAAGAGATACGCAAGAAATGATATTCAAATGTTTCGTTTTCTTCCACATTCTTCATCATTTTGTTTATCAAGTTTGATGTTAGTTGTCGTAACCCATTAAAAACTCAAAAACATCTTTCTTATCAAGTTTGTTGCCAGAGTTTGAACTTCCTCTTCTCCTCCCCTGTTGTACAAGTAACAGGATTAGGGTTTTAGAAGGTTGTGGGTTTGTGGTGTGCTATGGATCCGAGCTGTGCATTTCGCAACAGACGGCTAAATGGGGTGCATGGCATGGTGCCATGCACCTAGTACACAGCAGGGTCCTGTTGTTCGATTAGGATCATTGCAACATATTTTAAAACTAATGAACGGTTCCGATTGTTTGTGGAATTTCAAATTGGACCGCACAGAGCAATATGTGCTCGTAGCAATGCTCTAGTTATTATCAAATGAGATTGTCCAATCTCCTCTTATTTTCCCCACAAAATCCATTTGTCATTATATCTCAAGAAGTAGAAAGAATATTATATAACCCTCGTTCCGCCAAAAATTCTTGTAAAGAATAATATACAAGAAATCTGCTATAGAGTGATTGAGGAATTTGTAAAGAAAAAAAACCTCTCCACTCATTGAAATCCTCTGCCCGTACCCATTTTTAGAGAACCACGTAAAATTTTGTTTGTCTTTGGTTTTAATTCCCAATCATTTGACACTCCAGATTTTAGATTTCTTAATCCGCAACCAAACCCAGAATTACTCTTTTTTTTTCTCTTTTGCCAAGTCCAACAGTTGACCAATGAAATTAATATCCTAGCAAATTAAAATTAATCTTACAGTTTTGTGAAGAGAATACAAATAATTTTCTACAAAATGTTTTCACTCATAGCAGAGAGGAGAGTCCTTTGGTACAATTTTGAACCATTCTTTCATAACTAACTAAAATAACTGGATACGCTGAACTCAAAACAGAAATGTCCGAAATCGCACCTCTTCTTCACAGGACACTTATTCATATGTTCAATTAATACAAACTTTGCAATGCGTTTAGCGAAAAATGACAGCACCAGCAGGTACAAATAACTTTGCCAAAACTTAAAGAAGGTACAAATAAATACGAGATTCTCTTTCTTTTCTCCCTCCCCTTCTGAATCTACGTACACACGAGATACCTATGAAGAGTACTGCCAGAATGCTACAACAGTGAACGCTCTCGATTAGCATATGCTTAAGGACAAATGTCTTATGAATAGATAAACGGGCAGGAATACAATTACGGTCAAATTACGCCTCGTCGAAAAAAATGCCATTATCTCAAGCTCAAGTCAGTATCATCTTCATCATCAGGATCTAAATCACTCGACTGCCTTACTTTCTTTCCATCTCTTGCACCTGTTCTTCCCCTCTTTGGTTTTCCCCTAACCAAAGGTCTTGAATTAAGCATTGGAAAAAGAAGCAAACACAAATAAATAAATAGCATGTCCTTAACTCAAGCATGAGCTCTTGAAAAAAACCTAGATCTTTGAATACTTGCTGATTTTCGTCAAACTCAAGATAAAGTTTTGGTAATTTTGGGTTTCTGGTGATACAATGGAGCACTTACTGTCCATTTGTAGCTAAGCCTCCGCCCTTGGGCCGACCTTGACCTATATCTGATCTTCCATCTACAAATTAACAGAAGAAAACAGGGATGGTCAATGCATCGGAAAAAAGGGCGAGGAAACCTCTACGTGTATTAACAAGATAAGATGCCCACCTTCTCGTCCAACTCCTTGTTCTTCAGCCTGAACATAAACAAAACAAAGCGAACAGATCAGCAAAACGATAGACCTTGGAGACTCTTGCAAGTACAAAATGAAACGAATTTTTTTTTTCTCTCCTTTAGTCCTTTCTGAAGTTCTTTATATAACGAGGATTAAGGAAACAACCAAATGCTTAATACCTTTAATCCGGGTATTCACATGAATCAACAGGTTTAATGATGGTTTTTGCTACCGGTACTCATTAAACAATCATCGCATTGAAAACTGTTGTTCTGTTTCCTCTCTGTTCACGTTTCGCAACAGGAGGGGGTTTCCTATTAAAGCCACCAGACCCCAAGTTGCAACTTGTGGTAGTCAGGTGCTACTGGTAGTAATATTGAGCGATTTGCAATGGATTACAATTACAGATACTTGAGATAAATTGGGTTTATTTCGCATTGTCCATATGCCAAAGTTATTAATGCTTTCGCTAAAAGCCCAAAAAGTCAAGGATCTGGCTATCCCTTCATATGAGTAGCATCACCAGATTACACTAACAGCCACCACAGAACCACTACTTCCAATAATTGCTTCTAACAAGTGGTGGCAAATAGACGATCCACAGCTATAAAAAAGTTATGCGTACCACGGGTGAGGTGACCGAAGACAATGAGAAGATCCTATCTTCAGGCTGCAATTTTCTGGATCTCTTCAAGCTGCAGCACAATGTTGACCGGTTAACAACAACTAAGGGGTTGAAATCAGAACTTTGTAAGTTTGCAGTGTATCGCTAAAGAGTTTAAACTAAAACTACACAAGTCATGTTTTTTTGTCCTTTTCTCTAACAACAGTTTCCATCAAGATTGAATATTTCCCACAACTATTATGATTTGCTTGACATAAAACAAAGTACTTGTTCGAAGTTGCTGCCTACTTTGTCGTGTTCCTTGATGCAGAAAGTAACCCATCGAACCCTTTAAAGGCATTGCCGAAGTGGCTTGATTCTTGTAAGTAGCTTGTCTCTAACTCATAAACCTACAATAATTAAAACAAGCTTCAAGCACAAGAGAGAAACAGTAAAGTTTGGATCATAATCAGCTGTCAATACCCAACTACAATATACACTTGCATAAATATACAGCTGTTAGAGCATCTCTACTAGTTGTCTAGTTCAATAGCTAAACGACTATTTGCTATGTGTTAGCACTGAAAAGTGTCATACTGCATTACTGCTAGTATATTTTAAGCCATGTTACTCCAAAGATGCAGAGATGTCATCTCTTCTATTTTCCTCAAAAAATGCAAATGAATTTGCTAGATGTCAATTCCATCATAAGCCAAACATTGTGCCATATTATAGCCCATGTAGCATGGACACTTCGCCGTGAGCTACAAGTGACAGATACTAGGTGGATACTACTTCCCGGACATGTGTCTGACACTCAATTAAAAGTATCCTATATGTTTCGCAACTTTTTCCCTTTGGACACTCTGGAGACACTCTTGAGCATGCTAGGATACTCTATGGACACTCACTGAGGTCTTCTTTTCATTTCATTTGATAGATGATGGCAAATTGAATACATAGACAATGAGTCATAAAACATTTTCTCTTGAAACAACTTTTTTTGTATATTATGTACCGGAGAATGTGAAAAACAGCGTATATGGTCTTTTGACTTTAACTATAGGATGGTTTTTCACTTTACATTTATACAATAAAACCCACAAATATTTTCCTAAGCGTGTCCGGTGTCCCCAACATGTCGTGTCCTCCAATTTCTGGACATTCGCGCGTCAAAGTGTCAGTATCATGTTAGACGCATCACTTGTCGGTATCAGTGCTACATAGATTATCGCTATAAGCAAATTAGCATGTGTTTTACCTCACTGTTTATAAAAATTGGAACTTCATGCTAACATATAGCTGTAGAAAGTAAAAACCCATATAGCACAACCATTCAAATATAGCATGTGTATATGTATACATATGAACTGCATGGTAAATATGTACACAACAGAGTTTACCTGTTTTTCAATGGTATGAAGCTCCTCCTGAAGCTTCTGTCTCTTACTCACGAGAGACGTAAGCGTGGTTGCAGGGTTGTTGTAAGAAGCTTTTTTCCCTGAAATTGGAAACAACGAAGCTCCAATCAGATAATACAAATTCAAAATTTGATTTTTCAGAACAAAAATTAGGGTTTTCAACGGTTACCAGCAGATTGCATGTTAACGAGAGAAAACGGCAATTTAATCTGGCTCCAGTTGAAGAATCGAACTGAAATTCAAATAAATTGTTGCGCATGAATGGAATCTAGGGCTTGAATTGGGAGGCTCGGGGGATAGGACAAGGCGGGAATAGGATAACTTTGTCCTTGTGGTTATCTCAGACAAGTGATTAAAGTACACGTCGTCCTCAGTTTGGTGGATATGTGCATGATATATGAAAAACCAAAATTGACCTGGTTTTTAAAATCAAATTCGAACAAGCTAATACTCACATATTTGATTTCTGATTTATAAAAAAAAAATAAAATAAAATAAGCTATTTGAGATCCGCTTGATTAAAAAAAAAATTGAGATTGATTTGCCTCGTGACCAAGCCAAATTTAAACTTCAGTTTCCAAATTAAACTTGAACAATCAACTGATCGATGTGTTCCGCTCTTCTATCAATCATAATCGAATATGGATCTACTTTCCTTTTTGTTATATCAGTATTGAAGATAAGAGGGAAGGAGTAATTGTTCCCCCTCAAGGTATACTTATTCTAAATTTCACTCTAATGTTTGAATTGTTCATCTTGTCCATTTCATTTGAAATTGATTTGCCTCATTTTTTTTAGCCAAATTTAAACCTCAATTTTGCAAATCAAACTTGAACAATCAATTGCTTGATGTTTTCCATTCTTCCATCAATCATAATCGATTATCAGACTACTTTCCGTTTGGTTGCATCGGTTTTAAAGATAAGAGGGTGGGAGAAATTTTGTTTCGTCTCAACGAGGGTATACTTATTTTGAATCTCACTTTGGTATTGGAATTGTTCATTTTGTCCATTTTCATTTTTAAGGGACCGTGCAAAAATTTATCTCAACACAATACATGCAAGTGTCTGATCTAAAAATCCAATTATATAGTCAATAATTTTAAAGCTAAAAAATAAATACGTTTCCGAAAATAAATATTTAGACCGACACTTAGTGATCTCCGATTAAGTTAAATATTTACATGATTTTCTCAATTTGAATTTGAATTAAAATGAACGATTTTGACCACCGAAATATCATCTGGAACGAGCACACCCTGCAACGGTGAAAAAAATTAAATTGTATTCCCAATTGTCGATATTTTTTTAGTATATGAGAGTTTATTTTTCGGGAGTGGTATAAAAACACTAAATATATGATAACAATTTGCATACACACTCACAAAACACACATGATCCCATATATACTGTACGATCTATAAGTAAAATTTCTACTTACAACATCCCAGCATTCGGAATCAAAGGCTCTGTAGTCAGCCTGGGTGTAGTGAGTCTATTCGCCCGTCTATCTCAGTAATGAACGCTCGGATTTTAATTCAAATAATGGACGGCTCAAATCATTTGAAGTTTAGATTAAATCTAAGTCTTTGGTGCCAAGATGAATGGTCGAATGAAACTCACTACACTTTTGTAGTAAGTCTCCCCACTACAGACCCTCAATTCCCATTCATTCGGTGTCACTACACAACTGCTACACCAATACCAATAACAACGGTTGACAATGGGTTGTGGGTAGCATCGAGTGATTATTTGGGTTTGGAGAACCGTCACATGATTTCCTGACACTTTTATCCATTAAATATTTGTGTGGAGATACTATATCTAGAAGTGAGCCCCGCATAAATATATAATGGATAACGGTATGGGGCCAGAACGTGACGATGTCCCGAGACAAATAATTAGTACTCCCTTCGCTTTTCTTTTTTTTTGTTGTCTATTTTTCTATTTTAGGTTGTTTATTAGTAAGTGTGTGTTTTGAAAAAAGTTAATGGGTAAAAATTTATACAATTATATTTTACTCTTTTGAAAATTTAGTAGGCAAAGAGTTAAATGGTGAAAGTGGACGATAATTTTAAAAAATTGAGGTAAAAGTTAACATGAAAGATGTAAAATTGAGATAAAAGTTGATATGAAATGTGTAATGATGATGTTTCGTTAATAAGTGAGATTTTACGAAGCAACACACTTATTAGGAGTTTCTCAAAAGATAAAATCAACATTTGATATGATCAACAACTAATTTTAACTTTACCAAAAAAAAAAAAACAGCTAATTTTTACAGATAAAGAAGTCATTTGCTAAAATCTTCTGACAGAGGGAGTAGTAGTATTTTTTTGCAAAAACTTCGCATACGCACGTTTGCGTCCGCTATATGCACGAACAGTACATCCTGGCCGTCCGTGTATGAATCAACGGTCTGAATATTAAATAAACTATTCGTCCGTGCATATTGCGTACGCACACGTCCGTACACGTAGCCCCGTTCATTTTTTTGGGGTAGTGAGGGGTCTTTTTCGGAAAAGCGACTACACCATTTTTTTTTTTTTGGATCACATACACGCATACACCACGCCCTCCTTTTCCCATTCTCCCCCAAAACACGTATCCCTTCCTCTCCTACATTTTCTCTCTCTAAAAAAGCAGAGAGAATATATTTTTCCATTATCCACCAAAAACAATTCCATTTTCTTTTTCTTCGGTTCGGTGGCTGCCTTTGATTCTACTTTCCCCTCCTCAACTCTCTCTCTAAATATCTCTCTCTCTCCTAAAAATTCTCTCTCTCCCTGGTCTTCTTCTGATCAGCATTAGCCATGTCTTTCAGAGGGGTAAGTTCTCTTCCAATCCTTTCTTTGGATTTGTTTTTCGGGTTTTATTGTCTAGATCCGAATCCATTTACTCCATGCGTGCTTAGATTTCTGTATCTGATGTTTAGACACCATGCGCTTTACTTTGATATGTTTTTTGAGCACTTGGACTTTGATTTTTCACTCTTTGGGTGTTTTTTGGAGTGAATTTAGGATAGATCTTCGTTGCTGGTTTATGCTATTGAATCCCAAAGAGTCTGATTATGTTTGCTTTTGGGTAGGATATAAAGTTTCATAAGAGTGGGGCATATTCGACCCTACATTTGAAAATAAAAATTTTACTATCTAGATTTCAGGATGACAGATCTACAAAAGGCTGCATGATGACAGACCCTACAAAAGATTGCACGATGATAGACCCAAATGTAGCTACATGTGATAGACCTCAAAATAGGCTGAACGGGAAGGGGATGTTAAAGGAAATACAATAGTATCACATTGCTTGGAAAAGACTGGGTGATCACTTTGATGTTGGAATTTATCCATCTAATGCTTGTTTGGACTAAATAGTCAAGTTTAATTGTGTTTTTTGGATTTCCATTAGAAAATTGAGGGTAAAAACCATAAAATGTTTGGGTTGAAAAGTCAAATGCTGAAATAGATATGCCAAAGACCTGGGGTTTTTTTGTGCTACTTCAGCAACAAAAAAAAACCCCCACCTAAAATAGGAAAAAATATTCAGTGCGGCGGTGCCCAAGCCTCGGGTCCAAGTGGGACAGGGGCCTAGGCACTGAATAGCCTCTCGTAGACAACCCGAACACAAGTCTCATGCAAATAATTGTTCTTATTTTCAACTGTAATGTAGGAAAAGCTTTTGGATTACGCGGGCGTTGTTCTTTTTCTGTTCCATTGAATTAAGGTGAATCTTAGGTGGAATAATTGTTCTTATTTGCAACTTTAATGTAGAATAATTGTTCTTATTTACAACGATGTAATTCTTATGGTATCTTGTTGGCTTGAACAGTTTTATGCCTTCCATTTGTTGTAAACTTGTAGGCTTGTAGCTATTCACAGTTAAACAGTTGTAATATTCTTGGATGTTCTAGTGGCTGACAAATGCTGTCATTTCATATACAAGTGCTTGTTTTCTTTAGAATTCAATAGATGGAATTGTTCTAGGATCCAAGGATAGACAGTATATGTATGTGATGATCATCGGTTAGTCATAAATTGGAATGATACCACCTCATTTTGTGTTTGAATTCTATAGAGATTTCTTGGTCGAAGGATAAGAATTGTGCTCGAAGGCTTCCCTAGTTAACTGTAATCTCGAAGTAGTTTTGAGATTGGAAAATAGTATCAAAGGAAGCTTTGGATATCATTTTTCTTAATTTTTGGCATTTCCTTTTTCAGGGACAGTAGAATTTATATTCTTTTTGGTCCTGTACTATAAATTATAAAACAGAATGCTTCTGAATAGGGAAAGCACAGAGCATTGTTATACTCCATTTTCATTGTTGTTTTGTAGACTTGTCCAGTTTGAACCTTCACTTTTATGTCATGAAGGAGCTGTTCAAGTTGTGGATTTAGCTTGCATCGAATAAACTTTACTAATTATGGCTGATGCAAAATACACAATCTTGTACCTATATGGATGCATGATCTTATTGAATTATTTTGGTGTTTAGATTGGTCAGACAAATGCATCATCTGGCATGGGTGTTGCGGATCACTGCAAGAGCACATATCTGGAATTGCAGAGGAAGAAGGTGCACCGCTATGTGATCTTTAAGATTGATGAGAAGAAAAAAGAGGTTGTGGTTGAAAAGACTGGAGGTCCAGCTGAGAGCTATGATGATTTTACTGCATCTTTGCCTGAGAACGATTGCCGATATGCAGTGTATGACTACGACTTTGTGACGTCTGAGAACTGCCAGAAGAGCAAAATATTTTTCTTTGCCTGGTCAGTTTTTCGTTTCTGATGCTTTAATCTCATTATTCTGTTGTCGTGATATTATCCTCGAAGCCATCATGCATAGTTGAGCCTCAAGACTCTTAATTTTATTAAGTAGTTGAGACTTGAGGCTACTTCTTTCAATTAAGTAGTTGAGATTCTTTTTTCATTATTCTTTGTTTATTTATAACCAATAATGTACTTGCAAATCCATCATCAAGGATCGTTTTACTTTTGAAAATTAGTTGTTGAGCAGATATCTTCCTCTCCTATTGTGTTATTTTATGCAAGTTGTTTTCTTCATGACAAGGATGTTGTGGAGAGAAGTCCTGGGGCTTCGTCTTGTCATATCTTGCTGTCCAGATTTAATGCTTAAGCCATCAAATATCTTTAACCGACTTTTGCCACATCATTTGTTGACATGTTGTTCTTTTTTCTTTCACATTCTTGGACTGTTGGACATGCTAAACTTGTTAGATGCAGGGTATGTTCTTGGAAACAGTGCTGTTTGCGTCTCATCAACTTTGTTATCACCATTTTTCATGGTTTCATTTTGTACGGCTTTTACTCGCCCATCACAATTCTCAAAAAGATAAAAATAAAATAAAATAAATCTTCATGCACATAGTTTTTTGGACATACTGGGTGGCCGACTGTTTGGTGTCATCCCTTTAGAGTAGCCGGTTGTACCACAAATAAGTAGATTCATATAATTCTTTTACTGCATCCCATTCCAACAACTCCCATTTGACAGCCCTTCTAACGGCAAGATGTGAACTCATCTCTTTCAGGTCTCCTTCTGTGTCCCGGATTCGTGCCAAGATGTTGTATGCCACATCCAAGGAGCGATTCAGGAGGGAGTTCGAGGGCATCCATTATGAGATTCAGGCCACTGACCCGACTGAAATGGAACTCGAAGTGCTGCAAGACCGTGCAAACTAGACCCTTTTCGCTTGTATAGAGGGTTTTCGCATCGCAAGTGAAGCTTCTTTTCTTTTGCAACTTACTCTTTATGTAAAAGTAATACATATAGCTTAAGCAAATAAATGACTTGGCATCTGGGGTTGCTGATCTTGGAGCCTCTGTTGGCGTTGGCTTAGTTTAGCCCTAAAAAAGTTCTGGGTGCCCAGCGGGGTTCTTTATCATCATGATGCTTCCCAGATGTAAAATGGGCGCTTAAGAGTACTGTTGTTTGACTGCTTACTAATCACATATGCTATTATTATTTGGATGAATCATGAGGCATCTTGTGATCATGCCATTTTCTACTAGAAGAGTCCAACTTGAGGCCCGAATCAATATGGGCTCCCCTACCCTTGAAATGTTGGTTTTTTGTTTGTATTTTTTGAAGTGCAGTTATGGTTTCTTGTCATATAAGGTGCATGGGCTGGCATTGAAACCGCGATGCGGATGGGATTGATTGGAATTTGAACCATCTTATCTGAAGGTTCCGTGAGAGTATTCTACATAGTTGTTTAAGGCCCGCATAGGCGTGCGCCCCAACAAGGCTCAGGCCGTGTGCCTTATGGACACGGAGGGTGGAGGGTGGGGCGAGCAAAAGAAAGAACCTGCTTGTAACCCACCGTAGGCACTTAAGTTGCGCCTCTTGTGCCTTTAGCCTTGGCAAGTTGCGTGTACCTAGGGCTGCAAACGAACCGAGCTGCTCGCGAGCAACTCGTGGCTCGGCTCGACTCGTTAAGTAATTGAGCCGAGCTCGAGCTCAATTTTCTGGCTCGTTTAGTTAACGAGCTCGCTAAGGCTCGGCTCGCAAAAACTCGGCTCGATCGTATATGCTCGACTCGTTTTAGGAGGCTCGTTAAATAAATTACCCTGACTCGGCTCGTTAAGGGCTCGACTTGTTTATGACCGAGCCGAGCTAGAGCTTGATTTTTTTTGCTCGTTTACTTAACGAGCCGAGCTCGAACACTACAAAGCTCGGCTCAACTCGTTTGCACACCTATGTGTACCCCTTTTCGCTTTGAAAAGTAGCCTTAGCAGGTGGCTTGTGCCTCTTTCAAGTCGCTTTCTAGAAAACAAAAGGTGCTTTGAAAAGTAGGTTAAAACAAAGTATTAAGACAATTGTCAAAATGTTAGAGCCCATAATTACGACTTTTTGTTTTGGTTTAGCGGTCGAGGATGACGGACAAACTTATGAACACCTTGATTAATCCCCTCCCTAGTCTGGTTAAAGGCCCATTCACGCCGTGACTTTGACTTGGAGATTTACAAGAATTTTTTTTCTTGACGTAACCTCAATAATCGAATCCTAATCACTTGTATGGGCCTGGACAATGAGAATTACAAGAAATTACTTTCTTACGACCTAATATCAATAATCGAATCCTAATCACTTGTATGAAAAGCAAACTCACAAACCAACCGGACTACCCAGAATCATGACTCGAATAAGCTATATACTAGAGCTATTGGGACACGTACATTTCGTTGGTTATACGCAAAATCGGAACGTGTAAAGATAGTGACTCTTTGGAAATAAGTGCATTGCTCTACGGAAATGGCCAAAAGCCAACTTGCATCCTTCTGAAATGGGTAAGAGGTAGGGATGCACACCGGCCCGGTAGCCCGCCCAACCCAACCCGGTTTTTTTAGGGCTTGAGATAAATATTTCAGGCCCATAGGGCCGGGCTGAGTTGAGATTTTAAGTCCGTTTACTAAACGGGCTGGGTTTGGGAAACTCCTCTAAAGCCCAGTCCGGCCCGACTCGACCCGATTTAAATAATATTTTATTTAAATACTATATATAGAAATTGATGGATATCGGAGAGTTTTATCTTTTTCAATATTTTAATTACATTGTAATTTATAGGTCTGTTTTTAATATTTTTGTAAGAACTTAGAACTTTAAATATGTTATTACTGTTGTGAATTATAATTGTGATCGTCATGGTTAATTAATTTATGTTTATAATACTATGCTTTAGTAAAATAAATGGGTTTCTTGAACTAATCTCATTATTATCTAGTATAAACCCGACCCGAACCTAACCCAACCCGGTTTATGTGCACCCCTAGTACGAGGGCAACACCATGATTGGGACCGTTTGGGGATCACCGAAGTATTTGTATAATCTGACTTTTTTTTTTCCTCGTATCTTTATGTGTAGATAATCATAAAAATATAACTTAAAGCCTCACAAAAGATACGTATCTATCTTTATCAATCTGGTTTTTTGTCCTCACAAAAGATCAACTCGAAAAATCTTATAGAAGAGCTGGCTAGAATCATTAAAATAAAAATACGTGTCGGGCTTGAGCGATTATTCGGTGTTCGCAATTTTCATTTCTGTATTTTTTATTACGTGGAAACATGTTAGTACTATAAAATAAATGCATTTTGGGAAATGAAATATAAATGCAAAATTAAAAAACCATAGTGGCTTTTTAAATTCTCATTAAAATTTGACAAAACTACCATTACCATTATCCAATATATATTTCACACATTTCCATTCAGAAGACTTTCCTAGATTCTCATTTAATTCAAAAATCCATAAATTAAAACTCACAAATTGGATCCCAACTTCGAAGTACTCTACTACTATAACAGTGGACATTGGGTTTGGCAGTGGCATAGCAAGAACCAAATGTCAGTGGGGTCAAATTCTTACAGGAGGATAATAGAACAAAAAAAAAATGTGAAATAGAAAGGAGTTAAATTAAGTAGATATTAGTTAATAACGTATGATTTCATTTACAATTGATTCCCCAAAAGATACAATTAAATGCCAAACAAAAGTAGTTTAGATATACAATCTATAATAAACAACCGATTTTATTAAAATTTACATAATGCCAACAAAAAGTAATAGCAGATATCGATTAAAACCTATAACAACGTTTACAAGTGACCGCGATTTTTCATATTTTGAAATAAAAGCATAATGGCCTCATTTGTGATACTATTAAAAATATCCTTCTCAATATACACAATCAAGCTATCATGCACCATTGATCACCCAATTGCACTGATTCTTCACAATCTTCATGAGAAAATGCTCTTTCATAGAAACTTTGAAGCAACAGGTAAAACTAGAGCCAAAGTCAAAAATTGAAAACCAATGGATACCCTATATCTTTTCGTGGTCTCAACCATCTTTCGAGAAACATCACCAATTCCTTTCAACTTTAAAAACTCAACACTAGATCGCATATCAATGATGAAACTCTCAAGTTGATCCGAAAGTGCCAAAAGCTCAGTACCGGAGAAGTCTTTAGGATAAAATTTGGCCAAGCGGTTCAACTTTTAGTTGTCAAAACTTGCAAATGAGTTGGATGGACTTAGACATGCAACACAAAGAAGCAAGGTGTTTACTTCATTAAACCGATTATTTAGCTCTTGGAGTTGCATATCTATACGAGATACAACAACTCGGTAGCGCAACTCGGCGCGCGAAGTGGTGAGAGATTGTCATTTCTTGAGGCCTACGCCTTGATCTTCCTTGACAAACGTATGTGCCTTCTATGTTAGGAATATCAATGTTATTCTTGCCACAAAATTGGAAACTTCATCCATCAAAATGCTCCACCCATCATCCCTCATCGATTGGAGTCGTTTCTTGGACACCTCAACTTGTTTCATGGCATGAACAATGTCTTGATATTTTCTTTGCAATGCCAAAGACAACTCATTTGTAATCCCCAAGATTGATTTCATCAAATGTAGATTGAATACAAACTCAAAAGATTGCATCGCATTCAATAAACGAAAGGCTTCTAATTTTTGTTCTGAATTGGATGCATCCTCCACTATTACATCAAGCACATCAATTGTAGCTGGAAACATGTTTAGCAAGCTAAGCAAAGTGCCATAATGTGATCCCAACGTGTATCACTGGCATGAATAATAGTTGTCTCTTGATTGAGGCCTTTGCCACTTGGAATATCACCATTACTAAGCGCTTCAACAATTTTTTTGGCTTGCTTCTCACGGAGAATATCACAACGTTTGCATGAGGCTCCAACAACATTAACAATATTAGAAACCAAAGCAAAGAAGTCGGCAACGTGGATATGTTTCTTCGCAACCGCCACAAGAGCTAATTGAAGTTGGTGAGCAAAACAATGAACATAATATGCACTTTCATTTTCTTGCAAAATAAGTGTCTTTACTCTTTAGTCCATTGAACTCTCCTTGCATGTTACTTGCCCCATCATAACCTTGCCCACGCAACCTAGAAATGCTCAAGCCATGCGTTGAAAACAAGTCTTTGACCGCATTCTTAAGTGAAAGAGCACTAGTTAAAAGGAAAGAGAAGTAGAAAGTTAAAAGGAAAATTATTTGGTGTGGTGAGTGGTAAGGAGGGGGGCAATTTTTTTTTTTTTTTGAAAAGGGATGGGGGCAAGTTTTTTTTTTTTTTTTTTGAAAAGGGAGGGGGCAAGTAGTAGGGCAAAAAATATCATATACAAGGGGCAAAACTACCAAATTCTAAAAAATATTACACCTATCCTATTAAAATTTGACACTTCAGTGGGGTCAAGTGACCCCGCTTGACCCCCCTTGGCTCCGCCCCTGGGGTTTGGTGGCAGAGAACAGACGAAGTGGGCAAGCTTGTTCGAACACAAATTCTCGGTCTATGGTATGATATTGGAGTATAAAGTTAGTTGGCCGTGTCACCCATTAATTTTCTCTTTTAGGCTGATTTCTCCAATGGATTTTAAAATTTGATAAAATCAATTTTCTGATTTTATCCATTCGTAAATACATGTGATAAAATCTGTGAATTTTTGCATTAAAAAATCTCAAAAATTTATATATTTTATCAAATGTTTTCACGAATGGATAAAATCAAAATCTTGATAAAATCTATTGGAGAACTTACCCTTAGATTTGAGAGAGAAGAGCCCAATTGCACTAGAATGTATATTTGCGTGTACATGTGACTAGAAAACTTTCTCATAAATTCACCCAGAAAATGCATCCAACGGGTGAAATTCATACCGGATGAATTTCAGTGTACGCAATGAAAAATTTCGCCCGTTGGATGTATTTTTATGGGTGAGAGTTTATGGGAAAGTTTTCTGTTACTGTATACCAGACCTCCATGTGAATCCTATACGTAGACAGTGCAGGTGGTGTACTGCTCTGTACATTTCTCACTTTCTTTTTCTTGTCCCTTTATCTGGTAGTAAAATTGGCTTTTGTGCACAGGATAACATTGTTAATAAGGAATCATGGACGTATGCCTCAGTTCCTGCTCCCTAGCCAGTGGCCTAGTAGTCACATGAAATCGATCTTTCGTTCCACAGAAATCTATTTTGTCCTGGCGTGTGTGATCAGTTCTTTGAAGAAGTAATAAGGATTCCAAGAAGTGCTCCTCAGTTGAATATCTCTTCGTATTAGTTTTCAGGTTGGTTCGTGCAATTTGGTCAATGGGTATGTATTCAGAATCACTCATGTGAATGGATTCATGCTTGGTTTGATTGAGGACAGGTATAGGCTGATCTCGGTTTAGGTCAGTTTTCTGGTATGGTTTTGGTGGCTTTTGGGGTAATTTGGACTTTTTTTTGGAGCTATTCCTGATTTTTCAGGCACTTTTGCATAAACCCAGATCCCAAAATCTTGTTTGCCTCATGGGTTTCTTGAATTGAGTGCTGTTATGTGGTTTCATTGAATCCTTGATCATATGAATTTTGCTGATGTTCACACATTTGGGTGAAAGTAAACTTGTGGACAAGTTAAAGAGATAAATGGGATTGGTACCTAAAGGTTTGAGCCCTTGTTATCTTTGTACTTATGAGGAGAGCCTTGATTTGAGCCAAAAGATCTGAATCCTCAAATATGGCTGGTAATTCTAAAACCATAGTGTGGTTTAGGAGGGATCTGAGAATAGAGGATAATCCTGCCTTGGCTGCTGCTGCTAGGGATGGGTCTGTATTTCCTGTGTATATATGGTGCCCAAAAGAAGAAGGACATTTCTACCCTGGTCGAGTTTCGAGGTGGTGGCTTAAGCAATCTCTTGCCCATTTGGAGAAGTCCTTGAAATCTCTTGGAGCTGCACTTGTGCTGATTAAAGCCGAGAGTACTCTTTCTGCACTTCTGGATTGCATCGATGCTATCGGGGCGACAAAAGTAACGTATAACCATCTTTATGGTATGCTTAGTTCCTTTCTTGAATTCACAATTCTTCCCTCTATATAACTTTCAGATGCTAAAAATGTCACATGGATGTGATTCTTTATTTCGTGCTTAGTGAACCTTTCTTTGGTAGTCATCTGGATGGTTTGACTATTTCTATTGATACTTAAAATGGATTGTGAATGATAAGGGAATGTCTATTGAAACGCCACATGTAGACCACTGACCTAGTACTTGATACAAATCAAAGGAGAGAGAGAACCAAAACCATTCTTGTATATATGAAGTCTGTGTTTTACAATGAGAGAGAGATAGAAAAATCTAAGAAACTCTAATAATACAAGAAGACTAAACTATTCTGAACATAAAAGATAAATAACAATAACCTTAGCGAAACCCTAATAACACAAAAGAACTAAACTACCCTGAACATAAAAGATAAATAACAGTAAACTGAAACCATAAAATAAACCCCTAAAATAAATCTACAAGGCATTCCACATGGCCCAAAATGCTTAAGCCGAAGGTACTATTAGTATAGTTCCTTATACATATATATATACATCTAGGATCGCCCAAGTATGTAGACTTCCGATTTGGGTCAGGGTGTCGCATATATTTTAGGTAGACAATCTAGAAATCAGAAATATATATCATGGGTAAAACGACTTTTGACCTATTGAATTGAAAAATTCTCCTCTTCATATTCTTTTTTACTTTGTATGGCTCGGAGTCGCATGATCACCACTCTGTTTGGAAATACAGAAGTCCAGCAGTAAATGTGTAGAAACCAATTGCATCTTGTTTATATTTCAACCGGGATCTTGCTTTTATAGAAATTCGAATCGGAACAATGCTAAAATGCTGGTTATCTATTCTAGTTGTTTACTGGCTTGGTGAGCTTGTAATTATTTTTCCTGTATCTGCTCAAAAGCTGCTCTCTTCACTTGGTTATTCATGCTACTCAAATGTCTTGGTGCAAGCCTCAACTTTGACTAAATCCAAAAGACAAAATGATCATTGAGAATTTGAGATATTTGAGGCTTCGAGCTATGCAATGATACCCTTAAGTGTTAAATTATAATTACTCCCAATCTTGCTGTGTCTATTTCTCTTTTTCTCCAAATAGTTGAAACTCAATTAGCCAGTGAGTCCTCAATCGCAGCAGTGATAAGACATTTAATTAATGGCTAATGTAATTGAGTTTTGGTTCATGATACTAGTACTCCTGATTTCCAGATCCTGTTTCACTGGTTCGTGATCACAACATCAAACAAAAGCTGGTTGAACTTGGCGTGTCTGTGCAGAGCTACAATAGTGATTTGTTGTATGAACCATGGGAAGTATATGATGATAACGGCCATGCTTTTACCACCTTTGATGCATATTGGGATAAGTGCTTGGAAATGCAACTGGAACCCGTTTCACATCTTCCTCCATGGAAGTTGATGCCAGCTGCAGGTATATTGTGCCTGAATTTCCTGTTGACCTAATCTATCTCGAATGATAATGCACTAAGGGTCCTTTTGCTTTCCTGAATGCGAGCATTGGCCATTGGATAGGACTATAAATCCGAGGGACCACAGATCCTTTTTGGTAGAATCTTTTTCTGTCCTGATTAAGTATCTATCGGATATGAAATCCCACAAGGATATAGAATACCATGGGGATGTGGTTTTTATCCGATGGGATTATGTATCCTGTATGGGATTATATAACTATTGGCTATTGGTCAGGCCAAACTAGCGGACCCTAAGTGTTAATCTGATTTCTTTGTCGCCAAAATTCTACTTAAGGATGAATAATATTATTTCTAAGCAGTCAAGATTCAAGAACCAGTAAGGGAGATGTGCTATTTGGAAAATTTGCTATTGGTAAAGGTGTTACCATGGTTTTGTAGTACAAAAAAGTATACATGCCATAGAGGAAACGATTTTACAAAGAAAATTTTCTACTTTAATTACGTTTGTTGTTTCCCCTACATTGTTACAGGAACAGGTCAAAATTGTTCAATTGAGGAACTAGGTCTCGAAAATGAATCAGAAAAATCTAGTAATGCTTTATTAGGAAGAGGATGGTCTCCAGGTTGTAGCCATGCTGACAAGGCTCTTAGTGAATTTGTTGAACATCAGTTGCTCGACTACTCCAAAGATAGGCTAAAGGTTTGGGGGAACTCCACCTCACTTTTATCTCCTTATCTTCACTTTGGGGAGTTAAGTGTGAGGAAAGTTTTCCATTGTGTGCGACTGAAGCATATACTTTGGGCGAGAGAAGAGAATACTATTGGTGAACAAAGTGCGGCTCTTTTCCTTAGGTCCATTGGGCTTAGAGAATATTCTCGTTACCTATGTTTCAACTTTCCATTTACTCACGAAAGATCATTGTTGAGTAGCCTGAAACATTTCCCTTGGCGTGCGGACCATGCCCTTTTCAAGACTTGGAGACAGGGTCGCACTGGTTACCCTTTGGTTGATGCGGGGATGAGAGAGCTATGGGCAACTGGGTGGATTCACAGTAAGATAAGAGTGATTGTTTCGAGTTTCTGTGTTAAGTTTCTGCTTCTTCCGTGGCAATGGGGAATGAAGTACTTCTGGGACACGCTTTTGGATGCAGATTTGGAAAGTGATATCCTTGGTTGGCAATACATCTCAGGGAGCTTGCCAGATGGTCATGAGCTTGAGCGTTTAGATAGCCCACAGGTATGTCAAGATTTGTGTTTTTTCAAGGCATTTTGAAGCCATATTTCATAATCAATCAAGATGCTGTGTATTCCAAACTTAAAACCCACAATATCTTATGCACAGTACCTTCATAGTTGGCATAAATAGAAAACTGATACATTTACTATCGACAACATTTTTCGGGGTCTATGTGGCTTCCAGAGATTTTTAGAATGGTCCCATTTTCAGTCAATTTGGGTTTTATGCAAATTCCATTGACGGAAAATTATGAGAATTCAACTTTCGGAAATAAGTTTCAGTTTTTTAATCCTTTTAGGGTAGAACAATACTTATTTTAATCAGGTCTTTGCATTTCCATCAAGTTGTAGAACTACACGAAAAGCACCATTTGGGGCTAATATCCACAGTCCATACAATTTAATGTAATTCTAGATTACACTTGCAATGACTGCATGCTGAAGTCTTTGGACATCCTATTAAGCAGTGATGTCCTATATCGGTTTGTGGCCCGTAGTGCTGGAGTTTTGCAGGAAGACAAAATCCAAGGGTGGTAGAGTGTATCTTTTCTGGCAAAATTTTAGATGCTGGATAAGATATTTTGTCCACCTTGTTCTGAATAAAAAAGAACATTGAAAGAGAAGAAGACGAATTTTTTTGCTGGTTACTTCGAGTGCTGGAATTTTAAGTTAGTGGGATTGTCAAGGATGTTCTCTTTGAGATAGTTATCAACTTTTCCTGACAATTATTTACCAAAAAAAAAAAAAAACATTTACTGAAAATTGACACGAATGATTAAGGGTTTATCAGCGGACATTATACAATTCGTGATACTTCTATTCAACTTCACAGTTTTCTTTAGATTTTCTCATGTTCACTTTTGTTAACGCTAGCAACACGTAATTCTTTTGCCTGCACAATGTCCAAGATGTATTTAACTACTGCTTAATGATGATTAGTGATTTATAGTTTAATTAGGAAATCAAGTTGCAGATTCGCATTAGAATCCAGACATGCTTTTGATGGTTCCTTAATTACATTTTTCTTGAAAATTTCGAGTCAGATTCAAGGCTTCAATTGTGATGAAGAGGGAGAATATGTTAGGCAGTGGTTGCCTGAGCTAGCTAGAGTTCCAAATGAGTGGATCCATCATCCTTGGGATGCACCCCTTTCTGTTCTTAAATCCGCTGGGGTTGAATTAGGATTAAACTATCCAAATCCTGTTGTGGATATAGAATCAGCAAGAGATCAGTTGACCGGAGCTATCCACATCATGCGGGAAAATGAAATGGCATCTCGGGCAAAAAACTCAAATGGGATGAATGAAGAAGTTGTTGATAATGCTGGCAGTGTGGAAGATGTGGATATTCCGAAGGTAGTTTTAAAGGGAAGAACTATTTGCCCCACTAGTTCATCTAATGATCAAAGGGTGCCCTCATTTCAAAATTTGAAGAATGAATTGCTCAATAGAAAGAGACCGAAGTACAAAGACGACGAAATGTTATTACAAAATGAGCAGCCAAATTGTGAGGATATGGTTGAAAAATCAAGAGTGGATGATGACTTGTGCTCTACGGCTGAATCGTCTACGGCTAAGAAACAGGCAACTGGCAGCATAGATTCGTTCTCTGTACCATCTTATTCCTCATCACCAAAAGGCACCATCGAACAGAGTTCAAGCAAATATGGTTAGTTAACTACCATCCCTTTGAAATTGAAACCTGCATTTATGATATTGATTTTCTTTTAGCATATGCTCTGAATACAATGATCTTATTATTTTGTTTCCTGGCTACTGCGGATAATGAATCCATTCAAAGCACAATTTTCCCTCGTAAAAAAAGTAGCGAAAAATCGAAGATGGGAAAGCTGAAGAAAGGGAAAAAGGTGGCAGAAAATCTAAGTTAACGATTGATGCAATCTTTTGTTTCTAATTATTTGTAAGGCGCCTAGGGGATGATATCATTGCTACGTGTGAATTTTCCTCTCCGGTAAGGAAGTTGTGCATGCTAAAATTGAAGTTTGTTCGTGTGCATGTAACTATGTCGAATTTCCTAGGCAATACCTGTCATTCTGTCAATGCTTGACTTAATGGTTTTATAAACCTTTATTGAACGAAAAAAACATATGTATTGGTTTTACAATGTTTCTCTCCAGTTAAGGAGGTTTGGAATTAGTTAGTTGTGGCTGTTAAGCTTTGTTTGGTAGTAGCTGTGTTGAGTTTTGCAGTTGAGAGGGATAGCCGTTGGAGGAGGGTAGCGGTTGGGAAGTCATGGTGGTAGGTTTGGCCTTCAATTAGGTGAGTAAGACGCTCAACCACAAAAAAAGAAAAATCCTCCGTATCCGAAAGTTTTTTCCTTGTCCATACCCTGCTAAATAAGAACTTTTCTTGTCCATTGCCCCCAAATGAATTAAACAGTGCTCTTTTCCAAGACTCCAAGAGGCTTAGAAGAAATAAAAACTTCCCAAATAAGTTAGCCCCTCCACAATGGTAAAAATCAGTTGTCCGTGTCTCCAGAAGAATAGGTGTGCAAGGAAATAAACGTTTAGCTGAAGAAAAAAGTTAGAATGTAAAAGAACAATGACCATATTCAAACAAGATAGGTGCTGGAGCTTGGTGAAATTTTGAGGCTCTTTAACTGTCATAACCAGGGTTTAGCTTTGCCATGACGTAACATGGGACGCTTGCTTTGAATGAAAGTTTTCACCTCTTTCAGATAGCCCTTGTGTTATACAAAAGGCTTCTCCTATAGTATAGGGGATGATGTGATCTTTCCTCAGATGGTGGAGTGGTTTTTAGCGCGTTTTGCATTCAAGCTTTATATTGTGGGAGTCGGTGCAATTATTTTTTTTCACAGAACATTATGCAAAACTGCAAAGGATTTCCTCTATTTTCTTTCTTCCCCATCCTGTTGCTGCTTCTTTCCTTTTCCGTTGATGTCTTTCGATCTTGTTGCAGGGGTTTTAGGAGGTTGATGTCTCCTCATGCCGTAACTACTTCTTGTTCACAAAGAAAGGAAGGATCATTCAGTAGCAAAATGCAGCTGATAGAGTTTTGTGCTTTTGTTTGATCAAGCGTTATGGAAAATGCTGACCACAGCCCAGTGGCTAGTGGTTAATGACTTAATATGGGAAAAAACAAAAACGTATTGATATCTGGGAAAAAAAAAGTGTTTAGATATTTGTGAAAGTGCATTGATATACTATGTGGAAAGTGCATTGAAACTCTTATTTTTGATATTACGTGTGTATTATCCTCTACCTAGTGGACTGTGGTTGGCTTTTGAGCAGTGTATAAAGTTCGCTCTGTAATAAAATAAAGAAGTCCCATCTTGTTTCTTTTTTATAGACGGAGCATAAAATTGTATACACAATCAAGATATACTATTGTAAAACTACTTTATTGTTTTCTTTTCCACTCGTAAACCCTAAACCAATTTAATTTTTTTCTCAAATAATATGCTTAACAAGCTCTACAAACTGAACGGTTTGAATCACGATGATGAGATCTTAGTGAATCGGTACCGATGTGCGCTATAGATTAGTACATTTCGAAAACCCCTTATTAGTAGTATTACTTGTAAAAAGTAGCCAGAAAATACACCAGACAAAAATATAGGGTAGTCGGGTCAGCCTATGCATACCTTGACAATGAGGCATTTCACTCTTTTCGTCTATAATCTTTGAACCCGTAACTGTTCTCCGTCCCCATCCCTATCCTTAAACTCCAATGGGGATTATTTTCTCCCTCCGTACTCGTATCAGATGGATTTTTCCACCCCATATCCAAACCCTGTTACACCATTTCAATTTGTATTTCCTCTTACTCTATTTATTATTTTCCTTTGACCACTCTTAGTTTTTTAAAATATATGATATGATAGCATAAGCTTCCTAATTTAAAATATTAACAATACAATACCACTTTCTCAAGTAAACAATGTAATTAGATAGTATAAATATGTTTGTAATATGACTACACTTGAAATTACAAAACTATTACTATAAATGTCATTGGGTATTTGGGTGGATTCGGGGTGGGATTACCTAAACCAATTCAATCCAAATAAATTATTAACTATTAGTATAAATTTCATTGGGAATTTGGGTGGATTTGGGGCGGAGTTAACTAAACTAATTCAATCCAAAAAAATAAATTTTAATATTTCATCCCAAATTCCAAAAAAATTGGAAAACTGCTTGGACGACCACTGTCACCATTCATTAGTAATAACCCAATTAAAAACGGTACGATAGTAGAGATACGGTGATGCATAATTTGATTGTGACATAAGTATAATTATAACAATTATTTCGAGGGGTTAAATATTGAAGAATTATGATAAAAAAATACTACTTTTGTCTCAAAATGTCAAAATAAATAAGAACTTAAAATAATACAATTTTTTTAAAGAAAAATCCAAAAAAATGAAACAATTTAGTACTAATGTAAGTCCCTCTTCGGTTTGCATTTTTGTTGGCTTATTCCGGGCCAACAATAATAATCGGAACTGTTCATCTTGTAGATCTCGTCAAGATCTTTAGCCACGCCAAAACCATGTTAATTGTATACGGATTGATGATTGATTGATACATATTTATATTGAAAAATATGTATTGTTCATACTGGATTCAAACCCATTTGTGTGTATTTTTTCAATATACTACATGTGTTCTGATCAAAATTATTTTGGCATGATTGAAGTTCTCAACAAGATCTACAACTTGAACGGTTCCGATCATTATTATGAGCTCGGGATGGGCCTACAAAAATGAAAACCGGAGAGGGAGAGGAAAACTTGAGAGGAGCTGGTTCCATTAGAGAATCGTTCGTTCCATTATAGGAAACCCCGGAGAGTGAGTTAGAATTCCATGTAGTTGTAGCAAATATAGTATCCAATTTGTCTGCCGATCGGCGATCAGAATACGACGCAGCCCAAATCCTTGCATCGATCAGGTACCCTCTCTCTCTCTCTCTCTCTCTCTCTCGGCAGTGACCATAGAAGTGAATTGCTGGAGACGTGACAAGTTGTCAAATCTTCCCGTCGGATTTTTCTAGTAGTATATGCTCTTTCGTGAAACTTTTACTTTTTTCGGTTGGTCAGTGAGGAGGATTTTCGCGATTCTGCCAAGAAAAGAATGAGCTGGATCTGGATACCAAAACCCATCTAGGTTAGTTGAGAATCATGCTTCACTGTATACCCATTTCATGCAATCCTTTTGGAGTGATGTAGATCTGAAACGATAGGATTTACTGTCAATTTGCACTTACAGTATTGCGCCCTTGATCACATAGCTCAATGCAAAAAAAAAAAAAAAAAAAAATCATGTGGCCGACACCAATTAATTGGACATAAACCTCCGTTTGGTTTGGTTTTAGTAATACTACTATTATAGGTTTAGCTATAGGTGGCTTCTGAAATGGGTTGGAAGATATATTAGGCTTAAAGATATATATTCATTATTGGCATTGTTTTACGACCACAGTTGTCACGTTAAGGATTTCCAGATCGCTGATATGAAATGGTCGGAGAGACGAGGACCTGAAATGAAGGGATTTAGTTTCAATTTGCATTAATAGTATTACACCCTTGATCACATAGCTCAGTGGGGAAAGCGGATTCATGTCAACGACCCCATTTAATTGGGACTTAAACCTCAGTTCGGTTTAGTTTGGTTTAGTAATAGTATTACAAATGTTGTTGAAGGGTGGATCTGCACAACGGTAAAGCTGCCCCATTGTGGCCTGAAGGTCACGGGTTCGACTCTCGAAAGTAGTCACTATGCTTGCTAGGTAAGGCTAGATACCTCAACCCTTCCCCAGATTATGCACATGCAGGAACTTTGTGCACTGGGTACACCTTTATAACATGTGTAGCTCTTGGTGGCTTCTGAAAAGTAGAGTGCAGGATAGATTCGAGTTAGAGAGAGATATGGCATTGGTTTTGTTTTATGAACACGGCCCTCACTGTGAAGGATTTCAAAATTTCTCATATGAAATGGGTATTTCAAATTCACCCTGCTCGATTGTATCTACATTTTATCCCACTTCATTGTAGCCATGTGGACTGAGGCTTATAATTTGTTGTCCATTTAACATTGTTTCAGTTAAAATAGTTTTTTTTTTTGCTGGTTCATTTAGTTTATGCTCAACCCATGGGCAATCGGTATATTTTGGTATCTTGTCATAAGGCAAGACTGGTCTTTTTGCCAAGATAGGCTTCTTACGATGAGCATCTGTGAAAGTTTCCACTCCTTATCCTATTGAAGACACGTCAAATTCTACGAGCGTGTGAGAGTTGCTTTAGGAGAGACCATATTCGTAGCAGGTGATATTGACTGGAATCTCATCTTAGTTCTATTGTGTTTTCAGCTTCATGTTGGATGCCTAGGCTCTAATGCCAGGGAAACTGTGCCTTTAGCTTTCTGGAATGCCTTGGTGTAAATCAAGATGTTGGTCAAATCCAAAATAAAATGGGTTGCACTAGGAGGACTGGTTTTGTCTTTTGTCTCTTTGCTAGTTCATTTGCTTCTAGCCAAGTATTCAAGTGCCGATCTAGTACACCACAGTGCAATAGCAGGGTTCACTGACGATTTAAATGTAAACATTGAGGGGAGACAGGTACCACTACATATTCCTGTTCTTTTTTATTGTTTTCATTGTTTTCATGATACTTGTTGTCCTGATTGATTTTGTTTTCATCATTCTCAGATGTTTTTCCTTTTTATCTTCAAATTGCTATAGGGCGCTGGATATAGCAAGTTGTGGAAAAATGTTGTATCTCTTGAATCCTTGCAGCCTTATGCCAATCCTCGAAGTGGATATCCTGGTAAGGCTTCGCTTCACGCTCGTCTTGATAAAATGAATCATTATTGTTTTGGAAGTCGTACATTTTGGTGCTGGAAAAGTTGGAATGAATAAAAAACAATGTTTGGCAGAGTGCTTGTCAATTTAGGACCTCTAATTACTCTTTGCCATTGAAAATTATCTATAGCTCACATATGTATCCACCCTATTCAAGCTTCAGCCTTCAGTTGTACGAGACTGAACCTTAACCTTTATTTTCATGTTGCAGTTCCAAGTGTGGAGAATAATGGATTCATATATGCGAAAATTTTTGGTGGATTTGAGAAGATTCGAAGCTCGGTACGTCCCTAGTCGTTGTTTAATTTTTTTTATTTGGGGATATCTTTATTGTGTTTATGTTCTAACTGGAAGTTTGTGATGGGTTTGCCAATTTTTTAGATTTGTGATCTTGTTACCATCTCCAGGCTTCTAAATGCCACACTTGTCATTCCAGAGATTCAAGAAAGTACACAGGGGAAAGGCATCAGGTTTTACTCAGTTCAGTTATAAAAAACAAATAACATGAAGTGTAATTTGTTTTTTGCTTGCTTTAAATAATCATTCTCTTCCAACGTTGTGCAGTTCCAAGTTCAAGAGTTTTTCATATCTCTACAATGAGGACCAGTTCATAGCAGGTCTGATTAATGATGTAACTATTGTAAAGAGCCTGCCCCCAAAGTTGAATGAGCTTAGGAAACTTAGACAGTTCCCAATCTTTAAGCCCAAATCTTCAGCAAATCCAACTTTTTACATTAAAGAGGTGTTGCCGAAGTTAAAGGAAGCAAAGGTTGTTGGATTAGTGCTTCATGATGGAGGCTGCCTACAGGTACCTTGTCCTTTTCCCTTGAAATCAATCATCGAAGAGATAATTCTTCTGTATAGTGGCCCTTGTAGAGGACTACAACATCTCTCTCTGTCTCTCTCGCAAATACACAAAAGCACCATCTATTGCACTTGCCAACAGGGTGAAATTAGTGTCAAGGCTCGTTGGTTGCTTCCATTGAACAAGGCAGCTCTTTAAGTAGGTGGTTTGTAGAATCATGGAAGCAGACAAAGGGGGTTCGCCATTGACATAGCCATTGTTTTCATCTGTTGTTTCAAAGGGCTGTAGTCTCATCAAGTTTTCCGTAGTGAAGCAAGTTAGTTTCTGTAGAGTGTAGACTGCTCTGTACTATGAAATAATATACTGTGTGTCCCAAGTTTGCCATAGTTACCCTAAAAATGCTCCCGTTGTTCTCTCATTGTATCAATATACCTACGTATATCGACCAGTCATAGAATTTGCATTTCTTCATATAGTTTGGACAATCTTCTAATAGGTGTATAGATTTGGCGTACATAATGCCTTCTTTTGTTAGCTCGAGTTGCTGCCACCACTACTGAAGGTGAGCTGAGAGGTTCAAGTTCTGTGGGGCTGTGGAGGCTTGGGCTATGCGTTTTTCTCAGACAATCTTTGTATTCTTGCATACATTATCTCTTTTAGGTATTTTTCGCAGTGCATCCGTTCTTCACGTTCCAGTAAACCCTGTGAATTAGAGAGTATTGCTGGTGAACTAGATTTCTGGAATCATACTAGTTTAATTAGGCTAAGATAGTAATAATAACAGCCATCATCAAGCTCTATTTGTCTTTAATCTTGTCATTTATTCTGATCGTTAAGCTGATTTGGACTTTTTGCGAGGTCATTAATGCTACCTCACTACTAACCAGAATGTTATACCATTCATTGTTATTCTTTTGCGATGACTATTATTTTTTATATATTTGTCAACTAAGGTAATGAACCCTCTAACTTGTCTATGTTTTTTTTTCTTCTAGCCTATCCTTCCCTCTAGCTTAGCTGAATATCAGAGGCTCCGATGTCGGGTAGCATTTCATGCACTTCGTTTCCGCCCAGAAATTTCGACACTGGGACACCTAATGGTGGAAAGGTAAGAAATTTATACTGCTTGGTTTTGTTGTTAGCAACAGAGAAACATGAAGTATTCTTCGTTTCCATGAGAGACTAATACAATATTCCTGATTTATAGCTTACGCAGTCATTTTGGCTTTTCGCTCCAAGTACTTGGGCCTTAAGTTCCTTCAGCATTTTTTGTACAAAGCTGTCTAATACCTATGTGGGATGATTGATGCACCTTAAGTTGAAAGACCTGAACCAATCGGTTGAAGGACTTGAGTGGAAGAGCAATTCTGTCACATATGTTCCTTTGGTTAGAATAGTGAGCGTCCCCCTTCAATTTTCCTACCTTTGGTCTTGCTAGTGTGAGATATCCGGTTAAGAATGGATTGACACAGGTTAAAAATTTACTATTACGGAATCTGGTTTAGCTTGTGGGTATGGCTGATGCTTTTCTCTGACTGATGTTTCGGTCATTATTAAGCTTGAAAAGTTCTAATCCTAGTCAAAGGCTACTGTAATTTTTTTGCTGGGGTACATGCGACTTGATCATTTCAAAATTTGGTGTGCGACTTTGGGAAGGAAGTCTTGTATGGTGCTCTATTAGTGGATTAGGACTTGCATCAAGGCATGCAAGTTTGAACCTAAATTCAGGGGCGCTCAGGGACACCATTTGATTGCGCACTTAAGATGAGGTAGTCATATTCATGATTTTATTGTATCATTCAATTGGGATCTGCTGCTTTATAGTCGGGTTCGATTTAGCTTCCTCTCGTGAATGAATTTTTTGCTCTTTCTTGACTGCTCTTTCTTTTTCTTGTTACATTTGTCTTTCGGTTGGATATTGATTTGAAATGAACTTTTCCATTACAGATTACGAGCTTTAGGCCAACCTTACCTTGCTTTCAATCCTGGCCTTGTGAGAGATACCTTGGCATATCATGGCTGCGCTGAACTTTTTCAGGTTAGTTTCCAAATCTTTTCCTAGTTTGGTTGGGTATTTAATTATCAGCTGGTTGGTAAAATACGAAACCTATTTCCAAGACCAAGATTAGCTGCTAGCCTGCTAGAAACCAAGAATGAAAATCGGCTTACAGACCATCTTGATTTGTTGGTCAACATAAGTGGTTTGTGGTCTTTGGTTTAGTTTCTAAAAGAAAGATGCTATGGCTTCTCAAATATGTTGTTGATTTCAACCTGTTCTTGTTTTCTTAAGTGATTAATAATTTAATATCTTCTGGTATCAGTAGCTATTTTTATAGAAATATATGCATGCTAAAATGTTGGGCCGAGCAAGATTAAAGGGGACGTGTTTGCAGGAGTTCAGTTTTTTGATGTGATAAAGCTGTGACATGATTTGTAATTGCCAGTACAAAATTAGGAGATTGTAATTTTTCTTGATTATATGTCAATAATTTGCACAAAGAAGCTGCACTGATTATTCGAAATTTCTCTCGTGTCATTTATGACTCTGGTTTTCTGATTTTCCAGTTTGTTTTTGGTTTCTGACTATGTTTTTGATACTGTTCCCAGGATGTTCACACTGAACTGATACAATACCGAAGGGCACAGATGATTAAGCGAGGAATTGTGAAGGACGAACTGATTGTTGATTCACATTTCCGAAAAGCCAATGGCTCATGTCCCCTGATGCCTGAAGATGTATGTCTCTCTCTTCTTCTTTGTTTTCCCCCCTGTAACTACTGCTCTCAGTATTCCAGATTACCCCATCAACCATGCACAAAACAAATTGCAAATTTATTTGACGAATCTCGTAGAATTTGAAAAAATCTTGTGGGAAGATATTCCTGAAGCCCCCATAGATATGGACTCGTTTTCTGATGAGCAAGGGGTATGAAATAAGTCAGATTTGTCAATCAAATTACTTGGAAGTGCATTTTGGCTACAACTGCAATTACCTACTAAGATCCCAGGATCCTGAACTGATATTACCTACTAAGTTTCCAGTGGTCTCAGCGCCTCTAATTAATATCATTTGTGTTGGGACTTGGAGCTTATTATGCGTTTTTATGTATTTAATCTAAAGGTACAAGGCTTGTCTTCTTTTTCTTGGTCTTTGTAGGTAGGACTCCTCCTTCGGGCAATGGGTTACCCTCCTAAAACCAGGATATACTTGGCAGGTTCTGAAACCTTTGGTGGTCAACGGGTTATGATCCCTTTACGTGCCATGTACATCAACTTGGTGGATCGCACTTCTTTATGCAGCAATCAAGAGTTAACCAATTTAATTGGACCAGAAACCCCATTTCCAGAGGATACTTCCCTGCCTCGTCCAGTGAAAACTTTGGACCAGCTAAAAGAAGAATGGCAAAAAGCCGGTCCTCGTCCACGACCTCTTCCTCCACCTCCCGACAGACCTACTTATCAACACGAAAAGGAAGGATGGTATGGTTGGGTTGCAGAAAAGGATTCGGAACCTGATCCTTCACCCGTTGACTTGAGGAGTCAAGCACATAGGTTGTTATGGGCTGCTCTTGATTATATTGTTTCAGTGGAAGCAGATGCTTTTTTTCCTGGTTTCAACAATGATGGGAGTGGGTGGCCAGATTTTTCAGGTTTGGTCATGGGACATCGTCTTTATGAGATGGCGTCTACTAGAACCTATCGACCGGACAGGTAAAATTTTCCTTTGAAATTCTTTTTGCTGGTTTTGGATGTAGTACAAATTTCTAATGGTCTATAGAATTCCTCGTCGTTAACATAATTTGGATTTTAGAAAAAAGAGAGGAAAGGGAAATGGCAATCTTTTTTTGGTTACACTTCACAATTTTTTTGGGTAGCTAAACAAGACAAGTAATTTCTGTAAATATGCATTCAGTTTCACCTGTTTTTCAATTCCAACCAGAACGGAGAGAAATTGAGCTTGTACTGTATTTTTTTTTTCCCTTCCTCTATCAAATCCCTTCACCAACTCAATATCCAAAGACTGCATTTACCATTTTGTCCATCTTTTCCTACTTAAGCTATTCAAATACTGTTCAAGTATGGGACTGGCCGAAGTTTGAACTAAAGTAAAATGACATTAAGTACAGTTGTTTGCGCCTTTACTTTGTTAACATATTTATTTGGGAGGCTTTTAAGTTTGTTATTTTGAGAAATGCAGTTGTTTTTCATCTTCATTCTCATAGTATGTGGTCTTCAAAGCAGGAAATATCTTGCGGAACTGTTCAACAAGACGAGGGACAATCTTTATCATCCAAAGCGTAATTGGACACTCTCAGTACGGGAACATCTGAACAGAAGCCTGGGTGAGGAGGGCCTTGAGAGGGAATTTCGTCGATCAAAACCAACCTCATTCCTTTCTCACCCCATTCCTGAATGCTCCTGTAGAATTCTCGAGTCCACTGATACTGGTAGTACTACAAACAAGATTATTCACCACTTGTCCTACAAAGGGGATGCCGAATGCCCCACATGGATGCGTGAGGGTGTCAAAACAGTTCGCACTCAGAAGAACCTTGCTAATGAGAGTGAATCTCAAGAGGATGATTTAGATTTGGAAGATCAACCGGAGTTGGAAAATGAAGGAAGCACGACAGTCACAACTCCCTCGCTGGAGCAAGACGAGGAAATGGATCCTAATGATTAGGAAATAGGTGTACAGAGATAGCAAATGATTCTTTTTGGGCTCTATTTTTCCGGGGTTTGCTTCACTGACACGCAAACTATTGCACGGACAAATTTGATCCCTCGGAGCTTATCTTGTCAAGGCAGTGACAACCCACCATCGGAATTCTTATTTGAGGTGAATCAATTTTTTGTCGGATCAGTATACAAAACTCACTGTGGGGCTGCACTTGGATCAATCGGTAACGTTGCCTGAGAAAAGGATTTTGGTTTACCGCTACTGATAATTGTTCTTTTCTTTTGTTTGTTTTTTTTTTTTCCAGCAACATTTACGGTATACACAACCTGTATAATTTTTCTAGATTTTTCTTCTCCTAAAGTATGAGTAGTGATTTTAAAGGTTAGTTTCGAACAGCTTAATTGACTCTTTCTAATACATAGTAATGATAGTATACATTTTTTTGGCCTTTCACATGTGAATGATTTCATCATTAGCCTTTCCTCAGAAAAGGAGGCAGTTGAAAAATACGAATGCTTGGATTGGTCTATTGTGTTGTCTTGCATTTGAAGTTTTGAACTTTAGCCTTGAGAGACGGCTTTCTGAACAGATCAGATCATTAATCTTGTAAAAACTAGCTTTAAGGGCTCTCTCCATCGCATGCTGGTGTAGGCCCCCACCACGGTGTATAAATCTCACATCAATGTGTGGTGGATAGGAGTGTAAATCGGTTTCGGTTAGGTCTAGTTTTTGGCATTTTCACAGAGCGAATTGAATGTTTCGGTTTCTAAATGTCGAAACTGAAACCAAACCGTTTTACATTCGGTCTGGACTGGTTAGGTTTCCTTCGGTTCTGCCGGTTTTTTTGGTTTGTGACGGAAATGGTAATTGGGCCTGGATCACTAGGTTATTTTGGGAAAAATTCAAAAAACCCCCCATACTTTGACTTCAATGTCTCATCACCCCCCAAACTTTAAAAATTATCAATTGCACTCCCGAACTATTGTTCCGTTATCAATTTCACTCCTGTCGTCCCAATATGTTACTTACCTAGCGGAAAACGCTGAGGTGGACACAAACGGAGGTAAAAAAAAAAACGTTAAGGAGTAATTTTGGAGAAAAAGTCTAATGTGTCACCTCTCTCTCTCTCTCATATTTCCATCACCAAGGTATACCTTAATAGCATCTCTAAAATCCTAACCCCATCACACACACCATCAGTATACAACATGAATCTCTCCCCAAATTCCCGAAGTCTGTTACAAATTTCCCCTCAATCTCCCACGTGAATCCCGGTACAACTGAGACCGAGCCTCCCCTTTGGCTTCACGGTTAAAAATCTCTCTCTCTTCCATTGCCTCCCCTTTCTCTCTCCTCCCTCCGCATCGCCTCTCTCCAACACCCACCACCACAAACCACCATACCTCAGAACAATCGTCTCTCAAATACACCATCATTATTAACCTCACTTGCACCTGAATTACCCCAATTTTCATTAATGAAGATTATATTTAAGAAACAAACACCAAACCCAGTACCATGTTCAAGAAAGCATGTTGACAATGGGCTACCAAACATGACCCATCAAAGAAGAATTAGGCACTCCAAAGGATCTGGTCCATTCATGAAGGAGAGGTCCAATAACAGAGTTGTATCCAGATCAAAGATTTGTGCAAGAATTAACCTTTATCATGACATTTTTTCTTTCACACCATAAACCTTTGATCCAAATGCAACCTCGATGTCCCAGAAATTAGTGCAAAACAATATGACATGATGATGACACTCGCACAATTTCAAAACATGAAATATGCACAATATGGACTGGATCTCGGCTTTGAACAGCTTCGAGCCAATTGAGGTTGTCGCAGAGCTTGGGGATGTCGGGGAAGAAGTCGTGCTCGGATCACAAAACGAAAGAGGAGATCGGAAATTCTGTTTCAACAGTTCGGGAGGGGGTGGTAGTGGTGGTGGCAGGCGGTCGGTGGTGGGTGATGGGGTTATGCGGTGGGTAGGGAGGAGAGAGAAGGGGGAGGCAAGGGAGGAGAGAGAGTTTTTTGTTTTTCGTTTTTTTTCCATCAGATTTGAGCTTTTTTCCAAGGTTTTTTTTTTGTTTTGTTTTATTCAGTTAGGGAATTCTAACGGTTTATCCCTCCGTTAGTGTCCACCTCAGCGTTTTCCGTTAGGTAAGTCACAGATTGGGACGGCAGGAGAGAAATTGATAACGGAACAATAGTTCAGGAGTGCAATTGATAATTTTTAAAGTTTGGGGGGTGATGAGACATTGAAGTCAAATGGGGGGTTTTTTGAATTTTTCCCAGGTTATTTTCTACTGTATTAGTTTGCCAAAAATTCACTAGCTTGATTAAATAAATGGGTCCGTTTTTTGGAAGGACATAGTAAAGGGGTCTTTACTTCAACAAGGACATCAACTTTTTCCTTAATGCCAAAAGGACAAATCACCTACACATTTCAAAAATGCCCCCACTAGCCAATGAAAACGCCTAAACCTCCAAACCTAATGAAAGTGCCTAAACCTAAACCCCAGGGTACCCTATGAAAGTGCCTAAGACCCTTGGGTACCCTATGAAAGTGCCTAAACTCTAGGGTACCCTATGAAAGTGCCTAAACCCTAGGGTACCCTAAACCACTAAAACCCTATAATTGGAAAGTGCACCCTAAACCTAAACCCTAGGGTACCCTATGAAAGTGCCTAAAATACTAGGGTACCTTATGAAAGTGCCTAAACAGCTAAAATCCTATAATGGAAAGTGCACCCTAAGTTCCTAAACCCAAAATGCCTAAACCCACTATACCCTACCCCAAAGAGCTTAAACCCCCTAAAATTGAACCCTAAAAATTGAACCCACCCCCAAAATTGAAGGGAGAGAAAATTAATTAATTCCTCCACAATCCCAAAATTGAGATCTGAGCTTTCTTTTGCAATTGAGAGAGAGGAATAGATCCACGTGGGTGGCTGTGGTTCAATTGTTCGTGAACCATGTCAAACAATTACGGAAAGAGGGAGAGAAAAAGTAACGGGTGAAAGCGACACATGACTTTTGCTTACAATCAGAGTACGGTCAGAGCACCACATGCGCGTGAGTGAGATTCATTAAGGGTATTTTTGTCTATTATTGTCCTTAAGCCCTCAAAAATTTCATATCAATGTATTGAATGCCTTAAAATAAGTTAAGCTGGACTAAACACCATTTAAAGTTCCAAACTTGGCCTTTGGACCAATTTTCTGTAAATAAATCTACCCTAGGCATATACAATAGTAACAAAATTGGGCTGGTGCCCTTGAAAATTTAATCAATAGCCAAGCCCAACAACTGAAAACGCAAAAATTGGGGTGCAGTCACAAAAAAGAGTCGGGGAGGGCTTCTTCCTGGCCGGCCCTCTTTTGGGAGGGTGTTCCCATCTAAGCCCCGCGTCACGCTCTTCCATTCAGCCCCTTTTCCACGCGCGCGTCAGAGCCCTTTCCACGCGTGCATTGGTGCACAGCGGTTCCACTTTTTTTCCATTCTTTTCTCTATTCTCCCTCTTTCTCCGTGCACCCTCATAACTTTCTCCTGTACAACTAAAGTACAACACCCACCAGTGACCTCTCTCTCTCTCTCTCTCTCTCTCTCTCTCTCATTTTAGATTTCAAAATAAAATAACTTTTATTAAACTCATTCATTTTTTTATAAAAATTATATATTTGAAACCTACTCGACGACATCTTTAAAATAAGATCCATATTGAATATGAAAATATGTACACAATAAAAAAGTTATTTACACCCTTCAATACAAAATTTACACCTCCTCCATAATTGTTACTAGGCAGAATTCACACCCCCTCCAGACAATTTGCACCTCAAAAATTAAAGAATTCACATCTCAAAATACAAACTCATGCATGGGTACTTTTACTCTTTTACTCTTTTACTCCCTCTCTCTCTTCTTGAGAATACGATGACAACATAATTTGTCTTTGTACAGTATTTAATATCCCTGGGATGAACCTTGTAGCATCATGATTTTTCCTCATTGGTGAGTTTTGCTACCCCTATTGATGTAACTACTCATGCTTTTTCAATTTCGTACTTACAAGTCACTCCAGAGAGACTTTAGACAGGATCTCCTTGGTAAAAATCATCAATAAAAATAAAGATCTACTGGAAAGCAACGAATAGGGAGGGATTGAATGACCGATGCCTTATTTATATTTTAAAAATCTCTCTCTCTCTCTCTCTCTCTCCTAGCTATTGTATGCCAGACATGTTAAATGCGTGTACTTAAACCAATTACTTGAAACTATTTTTTATTTTAGATTTTAAAATAAAAAAAAACTTTTGAATATAAATTCATATTTTTTTTATAAAAATTACATATTTGAAATCTACTCGATGAGATCTTTGAAACAAGATCCATTTTGAATATGAAATTTTGTACATGTAAAAAAAAGTTATTTTGTACCCATTAATTAAGAATTCACAATCATTCTGAATAATTCACATCCTCTAAATTAAAGAATTCACATCTCACAACTCACTCTCCAAAAATACAAAACACACAATTCACATCCCAAGAAGAAAAAATTTCACACCCCTAAAATGTAGAATTCACACCCTCCAAACAGAAGAATTCACAGCCTTTAAATGCAGAATTCACACGTCGCTACTTACTTCTTAAAATACACAATTCACACCCTAAAATGCATAATTCACACATTCCAAAACGGAAGAATTCAGAACCCTCAAATACAGAATTCACACATCACAACACACTTTCCAAAATACACAATTCACATAGCTCAAATGCATAATTTACACCCTCCATAAAATTAATTTTTTTGCACATAATTTTATATTCAATATGGGTCTTGTTTTATAGATGTCGTTGAGTAGGTTCTAAAAATATATATTTTTTCAAAATCGGATATATAAATTAACAATTCACACCCTCCAAAAATAAAAGAATTCACACACCTCAAATGCAGATTTCACACATCATGTTCACAAACTCACTCCCCGAAATGAAAAAAATCATAGCCTCCAAATAGAAGAGTCGACACCCAAAAAAATCCTTTTTTATACACATAATTTCATATTCAATATGGGTCTTGTTTGGTAGACGTCGTCAAGTACGTTCTAAAAAATTAAATTTGATTAAAAATAGATATGTAAAACAAAACTTATAAAGATTTAAAGTTTTACTAAATAAAAGAGAGAGAGAGAGAGAGAGAGAGAGAGAGAGAGAGAGAGAGAGAGAGAGAGAGAGAGAAGTACGGAGAAGGACGGAGGGGAGAGAGAGAGTAGGCTATGCTGACCCGCGCGGAGAGAGAGAGAGAGAGAGAGAGAGAGAGAGAGAGAGAGAGAGAGAGAGAGAGAGTAGGCTAAAGCTATGTTAACACGCGTCATAATTGAGAGAGAAGGATGGGAGAGAAAGTAGTGGCCTGACGCACATGTCAGCGTGTGTCAGCGCTGTCTGGGTTTTTACGGAATTGAAACACATTAAAGTGCTTGGATGGAACAAAATCCCAAAAATAGGACCGGCCAGTCATTTCCTGAAGAGGAGGATTCGGGAAATTCCAGGCCACCCCCACTTTTTGTGGGGGCTTTCATCCAAACCCAATTTTGTCTTTCACTCCTAAATAAGCCCTGCACGCGCGTGGGAAGGTTTTCCATTTAATACAGCCGTGAGCTGTCACTGTCACATGCGAACGGTCTCTCTCTTCCCGTGACCTGTCACTGTCACATGCGAACAGTCTTTCTCTCTCTCTTCCTGACCTTCCTGACACGCATTTATTTCTCCCTCTTTCTCCTCTCACTCTCTCCGTCTCTCTCTCTCTGTCCCCCGTCTTTTCACTCTCTCTCCCTCTCCCTTTTTTTTTTGATAATCTCTCCCTCCCCCTCTTTCTCCCCCTTTTTAATTTTATATTTAAAATAAAATAACTTTTGTTATATACATTTATTTTTTATAAAAATTACATATTTGAAATCTACTCAATGAGATCTTTCAAACGAGATCCATTGTGAATATGAAATTATATACATGTAAAAATAGTTTTTTTTATACCCATTAATTCAGAATTCATACCCCTAATTCACGTCCCAAAAAATTAAAAAACTCACATCCTTCAAATGCAAAATTCACATATCACAACTCACTCTCCAAAATACAAAATTCACACCTCAAAAGAAAGGATTCACAGACCAAAAATGCAGAATTCACACATCATAACTCGTTATTCAAAATACAAAATTCACACCCGAAAAGAAAGTGTGTTATTAAGGGTGTGAATTGTTGCAGAGGTGTTAACTGTGTGTTATTGGGGGTGTGAATTGTTACAAAGGGTGTGAGTTGTGAGCTATTTTGGTCTTGTGAATTGTTGCATGGGTGTGAATTGGGTGTATTTGCTGGTTGTGAATTATTTAGGAGGGGTGTGAATTCTGCATTAAGGGGTGTGAATTCTTTTTTTTGGAGGTGTGAATTGTGTATTTTGGAGACTGAGTTGTGATGCATGTGAATTATGCATGTAAAGTCTGTGAATTCTTTCATTTTGGTGGGTGTGAATTGTTTAGAAATGGTGTAAATTAGTATTAATTAATGGGTATAAAATAATTTTTTTTACATTTACAAAATTTCAGATTCAAATGGGATCTTATTTGAAAGATCTCATCAGATAGATTCCAAATATATAATTTTTATAAAAAATAATCGTATATAATAAAAGTTATTTTATTTTAAAATATAATAGTATGAGAGAGAGAGAGAGAGAGAGAGAGAGAGAGAGAGAGAGAGAGAGACATGGATCTACTTGTTGCCGAAAACTTTGAAGGGAGAGAGAGAGTGACAGTGACGGCACATACTCACACCTACACGCACACACCTGACGCACCTACACGCACACGCGTAGCTGTGACGCTCCTACAGTTTGATGTGACAGCACATAGCTCTGCTTATTGAATTCCGCGCGTGGGGAGGGCTGGGATGGAATGTGTTTGACGTGGGGTGGGTTTTGAAGGAAAACTCCGGACAAAATAGGACCGGCCAGTAAGAAGCCCAAAAAGAGTTCATAGAGAATTCATTCCTACAAAGAACTCTTTTAACTCCACAGAGAACGATGGGTTAGGTCCAGTTACATGTTAATGAAATCATTAGCCTTGCCTAAGAAAAGGAGAGCAGTTGTAAAATACAATTGCGTAGATTGGTCTATTGTGTTTGTAAAGCATTTGAACTTAGAGCCTTGAAAGAAGGCTGACTGAACAGATCAGATCTTTAATCTTGGAAAAACTCTCCAGAGATCGTGATTGGGCTATAAGGTCTCTCCCCACCGCACATTGGTGTAGGCCTCACCACGGTGTGTAGATCACACACCAACGTGTGGTAGGAGGGTCCTCGAGCATTGATCCATAGAATGTATTTTTTATTTTTTTTAATAATGCAGGGTGTCCCGGGCGGCTGGACCTGCTTGCACACACCTCAGACTAATCCTTCCAGCCCCTTCCACAATCATTTCACACGCTTACGCGTGGGGGTGAGGTGGACCCAAGAGTTACTGGCAAGAAAAATCGAACTTGAGACCTTCGGAGAGAGCAAACCCCCAAGTCTCAAGCCAAGACTACTTGAGCAACCCCACCTTGGGGACAAGTCGTTGATCAGACGACAAGTCGTTGATCTGGAGAGACAAGAGAAAAGGAAAGAAACGAACGAAGAAAATAAATAGTACCATGACCCTCCCCTCCCACCACCATGGGTATTGAAACCCTAGGGGGGAGGGGGAGGGGAAGGAGGAAGAGTAATATTAGTGGTGGCTAGGGTTTTCGGAAGAGAGAGAGAGAGAGAGAGAGAGAGAGAGAGAGAGAGAGAGAGAGAGAGAGAGAGAGAGAGAAATTAGTTTACAATAAAATTGGAGGAGAAACTATTACTCCACAAATCCTGAACACATTCAGATTTCAATATCAAGAGATTTGAGCAATTCTCTTGTACAGGTACCAATTCCATATCGGGTATCCCTTGCTGTAGCAGCTTGTAATGTACATGCAGGATCAACAAGGAAAAAGAAAAGCACAAAAGGGAAAAAAAAGTTACAGCCTTCCTTTCTTATATCAGAGGAAGGAACCAACATAATCTCTCTAGTGAAAAGAGCCCACTTTCTTAACTTCCCTTGGGATGAAATAACCGACCGAACTCCTTTGACGATATTTCATCCGAATGCACAGATAAAAGACAGCTTTGCTTCACTAATCTCGATCAAATGAACTAACTTGTCATACTTTTGCGCCAAGAAACGACTGCAAAGAAGTGGAAAATAGCTATTAATGAAGCAACTTTTTCGACAAGTGAGAGGGAACAAGATGTCTACAAAGGCTTTACCGACATTGATCCTCTATCACCCTCTGTACACATAAATCAAGATATAGTTGGATCGTGCGGACAGACAGCATGTACAGAAGTATTCTTCTTTAGTTAATGAAGCATGTCTGCCAAATTAGAAACCCGGCATTTTAAATATGCTAGATGTGGAAACCCAAGACTCTGACAGGGTACACGGCTCTTCTATTCTCTACCTATCTAACTTTATCTGCCACATATGACATTAACAAGGTATCATGCCCAAATTAGACCCTTGGACTATAAATTTTTATGAATTTTAACGAAGAAGCCGCAACCTGAACACAAGTTTCGGATCCGTGTCCTTCTATCCTTCTATCTAGGTTTTAGCGAGGTCTAGTGTCTATAGATATACCTTCAAATACACATACGTCCATGTAACACAGGTATGAGATGTAGATAAAAACATTTCAATCAGTATATAGAGAGATCAAGCCCAAAGATCCCAAGACATCCCATAAGCTATTTCGTTTCGTAAAAGAGAAGATACAAAACACAGGATCTAGGACTTTTAAATGATTGCAGATAAAGTTTTGGTCCACCAATTAAGGGCGCTCAACTGTACCAGAAAGACAATCTGATCCATGATTGCTCAGTGCATTGCATAGCTATATTGGCATGTTATAAAGTATTATTTATTAGTTTAGATGTCAAACGAGTTCTATTTATCTTTGTGCTTCAATTAGCTCCTCATCTCATCTCTACGAAACCATATTCATCTGAACCATCACTAACAAAGAAACAACATTGACAGACGTCCTACACCAAGCTGGTGTTATAAAGTATTTATTGTTTAGACGTTTGAACCTCATTCAAGTTCACTACGGATGTGGGAAGAGAGCTCAACCAATGGGGTAGCCTTGCAGAATAATCTCAACAAAATAGAAACTGCAATAAATCCGTTGTCCAAACCTACTACAGACCAAGTTAAAAAAAAAAAAAATCTCTTAAGCCCAATATAACACCAGTAATTGAAAGAGGGTTACCTTGTTTTTCGTTGATGGTGCTCCTGTCTTAACTGTAGTTGTGCTTCCAAAGCCGTACTTCGGCTTCTTCTTATCAGCAGGCTTCAATATCTGGAAAGAACACATCAAAGTTTCATCCACACTCATCATTGCACCAGCATTATCGAACTCTCCACAGTAATTGGGAGCAGAAAATATAGTCACAAGTTGTCTATCAGCAAAGAATTCATATCCATCTTCCACAACCTACATGACGACAAATAAATATGAGATACTATGAAATATTGAATGTAGCACAGAATAAGCTTAGGCCATGTTTGTTTGGCTGGACTAATAATGAAGGGTAAAACATCCCATGGGATAAGTCATCCTATCGAATCAATAGTGAGGAGACTAATAATACTACATCTGTAGGTATGGCGCATCCCATTTTTTGTGGGATATAATCTGTATAGTCCAATCCGGTGCTCTAATCCGGACAAACAAACATGGCCTTAATGTTGTTCTAACCTGGTGAGCACGACAAATTAAGTCAAGATCCTGCTTCTGAAGAAACTCTGTCACCTTATCAGAGCCAAAGGTATAGGAAACACCCCTATCATTCATACCCCACCCCTTGACATCTTTACTTGGATCTGACCAGAGTAGATCGCACAGTAAACCAGTTTCCGGAACATCAGTTGGACGCTGTAAATTCCTGATTTGGTCCAAATCATGGAGGTCAGGAGAAAGCCCCCCGTGCATACACAGTATCTTTTCATCAATGAGGGCTGCGACAGGAAGACAGTTGAAACAATCCGTAAAGACCTTCCACACTCTGACATTAAACCTTCTTTTGCACTCGTCATAAAATCCGTATATACGGTTTACGGAAGCACATTCATGGTTTCCCCTCAGTAAGAAAAAGTTTTCAGGGTATTTGATTTTGTAAGCAAGAAGAAGGCATATCGTTTCCAGGCTTTGTTTTCCACGGTCCACATAATCTCCCAAGAATAAATAGTTGGATTTGGGAGGCAGCCCGCCATACTCAAAAAGCCTTAGAAGATCGCTATATTGACCGTGAATATCGCCTGCAAAATATTTAAGTACATTAATAGCGAATACTCCACAACAAGAGGGAGATAACATAAAATCATGTTCAATGGATTTTGTCATGACTCCTGAGGAAGTTCAAGTGCTTTGTCTCATTTATTCTGTATTAGAGCTGTGTTTGTTGTTATTCAGAGGAGAATAAAGAACTCCAAAATGGGAAGTCCACTGTCAGATGAAAAATTCATTTCCAGAGTACATCAAATTATTTCAAGTCCGGGAAGAGACACACTAGACCCAAAAAACATAGGCAAAAGAGTGAACAAATTGACACTCCACTAAACGCACTGAACCACCATTCAGAAGTTTAAAATTGTTGACCACAAACTCATCTAAAAGATTAAGCTATTAAGAAATGGGGCTGACCCTCTATATCAAGCTACCAAAATATGGGAGGAAAATATTTCACCAGCAAAGTATAAGTACAATCCAGAAACATAGAGAGTTCCCTACTTAAACAAAAAGATTGAGTGCCAAACAAGACCAAACCAAACACGCTTCAATATATCAAAATCACCAAGTACCAATCAACAAACCACCTCGATTTTATTATTGCTAAAGAAACCAACTGCAGAAATTTCGATGTTGAGCCAACATTTAAAATGCCAAAATGAGTACAATACACTTCACCAATTCAAGAAAAAAACAAACCGCCCCACCTTACAACAATCCCAATCAACAAAACCCACGTAATTTTTTTTACCATAGCTCAAGCAAACACACAAACCCGTTTCAGGATAAAGCCAAGTCAAGTAGTAATTTCCTAGAAACAAAAATACGGGGGCCGGGGAGATACTACACAACTAATTCACCCACCGTATCCCCAAGACTAGAGTTCCCAAAACATGCACAATTTTTTTTTTGGGTAATTAAAACATGCACAATTGATTCACCCATGTTCCCCTAGTTTAACTCAAAACCAGAGTGCGAGCCAAATAGTACCATAGCTAAAGCAGCTCCACATAAGAAACATCAATGTCAAGCTAAAACCATTTTACATAACCGATTAACTGAAAATCACTGATCACTACGAAAACTAAATGCAAGGGAAAAAGCGAAATCCATCAAACGTATTATACCATCAAAGTGCAAGTATAATCCAGAAGATGCAACAAATTCATGCTCACAGTTCCCCCAATTAAATTCAAAATTGTGTGAAAATCCAAACTAAACAAAAATCAACAAAACTCACTTCAAAATTTATCATCCTTAAACCAAGCACAATTCAGAACAATCAATGTCAAGCAAAACCCATTTCTATATATGTCAAACTGAGTCAACTGATCACCCTAAATAGCTAAAATGGAAGTACAAAACACGGATTTGATAGAAAACTATTATACCATCAGAGTATAAGTGCAATCCAGAACATGCACAACTAATTCGCTCCAAATTCAGTCCCCTAATTAGATATACACAATTACCAAAACCCACTTCAATTTTCTCATAGATAAAGAACCTACATCAGAAACATCGATTTCAAGGCAAACCCAATTCAGTAGAATTCGAACGGAAGTCGACTGATAACCCTAAAACAGCCACTTTGGATTGAGGGATGCAATAAGAAAAGATCATAGTTTCTTACCAAATCACTCATTTGGACTGAGTACTTTGGTGAGAAATGAAGAAAAAGGTACAAAGATAATATCTTTTGATTGGCTCCTTTCCCGTCCTCACCCTTTCTCACAATCCAAAGGGGCTGTAAAACTAAAACCCAGGAGGAAAAGAAATTCACAGAGTTAATACCGCAGATCTTGATGGGTGCCTCAAGGTCTAAGAGATTCGGCTGTTGCAAGAAGATATCTTTGGACTGTAAACAAAGCTGTCTGATCTCTGACTCGGAAAGCTGAACTTGCTTCCCTGGCCTTTCCCTCACTTCAAGCAATCTGTTGATTATACCATCGAGAACCACAGGTTCCATACCTTCTAATTATCTGACTTATGAGAGGTTGGAAAAAACAACCAAATTTCAAGACTGGAAAGGAACAAAAAGAGAATAAAGTGAAGGGGGTCTGTGGCGATGTTCTTGGCCTTGTTCTGGGGTTGTGGGTATTAGCATATCTAGAGAGAGAGGGAGAGAGAGAGAGGGGGGCTTTAGAATCAAGACTTTCGCTTTGTAGGAGGTGGGTGGGATGTGGCCTTTAGTTTCAAAAAAACCGAAATCTTTTTCTTGAAAAAATTCGATGTTATCTAATCTGTGACCGGTAAATGAAAAGCGGGGAGAAATTCCAAAATCGGCGACTCATGTGTGTACTGTGTAGTATAATATACAAGGGTGTAGATATAGAGAGAGAAAGTCAATGGGTTTGGGAGGGGTCTTTCACAGAGAGAGAGAGAGAGAGAGTGAGTGTGAGTGTGAGGCGCACTACGCACGCCCAAATGCCCATAGCCGAGAAGAACCCCACTTTTTTCTTTATTCTGTCGGTCGGTTTCATTTGGTAGATAAAAGCCGGATAGTGATCGGGTCGGGCAGGGGTTTTTTTTTTTTTTTTTTTCTTTTTCGAATTCAAACCGAGCCAAACTCTGTTTGGAACGTATGGAATGTGAGAGAAGAGAAGAGAAGAGAAGAGAAAATAATTCTGAAGAAAAAGAAGAGAAAATAATTCTGAAGAAAAAGAAGAGAAAATAAGGGGAGAAATTTTACTATTCCTACAACATTATTTAGAGCATCACTCTGTTTGGTTGAGAGTTTTGAGAAGAATATTTTGAGAAATATTTTTGAGATAGTGTTTGGATGGGGTTTTGGAAAAAATAATAATTAGAAAGATGTGTAATAATTGGAGAGAGATAGAGAGAGAAATGAATTAATGATTGGAGAAATGGGTATGAGTAGAGGGAGAAATGTGATTAATGATTGGAGAGATGAGAGATGGAGAAATAATCTTTTTAATTTTTTTTTTGAAAATGTGAAGTGAACACAGTGAATATCATTATATCAGGCTCTCTACTTTAACTTTAATTTTAAAGTTAAAGTAGAGAGCAAACTCATCTAAAACCTCAAAAATCAGCATCACCAAACGAACTCATCAATTTGAAGATTTATTAACTTTGCTACAGTAACTTAACAAATTTGGTGACCTACTGTTAGTGATGACAATCTCGACCGAACCAATGGGTAACCGAACCGTAACCGATTTTTTTAACCGAACCATAACCGAAATATTCCCCGTGGGTACGGGTATGGTATGGGAAGTGAGAAAACCGAACGGGTTCGGTTCGGTTCTGGTTTCAGATGATAACCGAACCGGTACCCGAACCGAACCACTACCGAACCGAACATGTAATTACAAAATAACCCATGTAGTATATGTTAAATACAAGTAACCCCTTTGTATATATGTAGGACTTAAAAACATATTTACACAATTTAGGGTAAAACAGATGAGACCTGAGAGAGAGATGACTGTATTTGTGGGCGGCGGATCATCGGTCATCCCTCATCTCTCTCTCTCTCTCTCTCTCTCTCTCTCTCTCTCTCTCTCTCTCTCCGACATTTCTCACATCTCACCTCACCGCCATACCAATGCCGACCTCACCTGGAATCTTCCGCCATACCGGTGTCGACCTCACCTGGAATCTTGTTTTCTGGTAAGTCTCTCTCTCTCTCTCTCTCCATGGTGTTTTTCCATTTTATGTTCTGATTTACGGGTTTATTTATTAAGAAGTGAAAAAATCTCATATTGGGACTGGGTTTGTTTAGTAAATCTAGGTTTGTTTCTTTCTTAGTACTAAACATTATCTAGAATCTGTTCATTGGCTGCCGATTGGTTGTGATTTTCATCCCCAGGTTCGGGTACCCAAACGGTTCGGGGATTACCCAACCGTTCGGGGATTACCCGAACCCCGTTTGGTTCGGCTACGGTTTCAGGATCCCCTCCCGAACGGGTTTCGGTTCGATTATGGGTATTCATCTGGGTTCGGGTAATGGGTTTGGATATGCCAATACCCGAACCGAACCGACCCATTGTCATCCCTACCTACTGTTCACTCACCAAAAGAGGAGGGAGGGAGAGAAGAGTAAAAGTTTGAATAGAGAGTCTGATTCTGTGAGTTTTTGATAAAGTGACTTGCTAAAGTTTGAATAGAGAGTCTGATTTTGTGAATTTTTTGAAAAGTGACTTGCTAAATTACAAAAGGTGTTTTTGAGGTTAAATTTGGTGTTTTTTTTGTGTGTCAGATAAGGATGCCCTTAGCCATTTTCTCTCCTCTTTTCTCTCCGACCAAACAAGGGAAGAGAATTTTTTTAAACTTTCTCTTCCTTACCCTTCCTTTCCCTATTTTCCAAACAAAACCTTATGTTGCCTCACCTCGCCGCTCCTAAATGGTAGTAGCTCCAAAGAGACTTGGATCGAAAGATTAAAAAAAAATTGTGCATAATTTTTCAAATTAAAAGACACCAAATTATAAATCTAATTAGATCTTTAATTTGATGTTAAATAATTGAAGAAATTATTCACGAAAGTACTTTATGTTTTTTATTAAAAAATTACACTTTTTTTTTTTTTGGGTAATGGACTATCATTAGGAACGAAAAGAGTACATAAACTAGAACCTACACCAAAACTCGGCAAGTTTCCTGTCACGTAGATTATAACTGTACCTGATGGAGATAGGCTTGATTAGATTCGTTATTTTTACACCCAATTTTTGTGTGTTTGTATATCTATATAATAAGGGAGCTCAGTGTTTGAATCCCAAACATAAATCTAAGGGTCCAGACTTGACTTCCCTTAAATAAACGGCTGGGATTTGTTTTAACCAAAGAATTAAGGATCTGATTCGGTCTCACAAAAATAAGTTTTTGGTCAAGATTTTTAGAGAGATTGTTACTCCCAAAAATGCGGAACAAAATTGCAAACCCAAGACTCCACAATGCTACCACCTCCCAGGACTCCTCTCTCTCTCTCTCTCTCTCCCCGACATCTCATGAAGCAATCAAAATCTCGCAAATCTCTGGTGTGGAAAATTGAAGGCACAAGTACCCCAAACGGACAGTACCTTTCTTCCCTCCCTCTCTTGATCGGTCCCATTACAACTTTCAAAAGTTCGGCGTTCCAAATAAATTTTAGTCTTGAATATGGAATTTGTTTTGGTGGGAAAAAGTATGCATTTCACATGTTTTGAAATGACTCACACACACACACACACACGTTTTGAGTATGTTATCAAGTTTCTTTGATTTCAATTGATCAATTCCTTTATTATTTTGATTATTGTCCTGTGGTCGGCAACTTAAAGGTTATTGATTAGCAATGTTGTTTTTTTCCCTTATCCCAAATTAGGAGCAGCAGCCAATTTTTAGTCCATTCCTCTCTTCTTCTGTAGTGATTTTGTATACTTTTGGTGAAGTAAGTTGAAAAATGAAAACCAACCGATTAGCAAGAAAGAAAAAGAAATTGAAAACCAAGCCGTTTAAGTAGAACCCAAAACCTCTGCCCACCCCATGACGCAAATAGAAATGAAGGAAAGATTGAGAAAAATTATCAAATTGCGTACACACTTGCAAATTATGTTTAGTTTTTCGAACCATAATTGACCAACGTAATATCGATATCTTATAGCATAGAGATGTATTTTTAAGGTATTAGGATGCATCATTGTCGAGTTTGAGTTGGCTTGAAGTTGTTTAAAGATTTGTTTCTTCGCCTATAATTTTGGAGGTTTCAAGAGGAGTCATACTTGGTTTTCGGAGGAGTCGTACATGTAATGAACTTTTAAAAGAGAAAACATACCCCGAGTTATAGCAGAGAACAACTACAAAGATGGATGGTTTGACTGATTAATAGCTAATATAACATTTGTCGATACTTGACGAAAGCGAGACTACTTCAAGGATTTAAAGGAATGGATAACATTACTATTTTTGGCAGTAAGAATCTCTTAGTGGGGCTTATCCGCTTGCTGAAACATAACATTTTAAATTTGAAGTCCACATTTAATTGTGTATGCTTGGTGTTGTTATAGTAGGGTCTCCGGCCATGTAATACACATTATATACCACTTACCAGAAAAGAAGAAGGCAGAAGCAATTGCGCAAAAAGGGCAAAAAGCGAGTCACTCAAGTAAGGGAAAAGGAAAAGTCATCTACGCCAATGACAAAGAAATTTGTTGGTACTATGCTTTTACATTTCTAGAAGAATTTTTATGTTGTTTTTGGGTAAACGAATTTTTATGTTGTTCGTGTGTCTAATATCTACATAAACAGTTTTTACAATTAAGAAGACTCTTGCTTCCTACAATTTTAGGATATAAAAATGTAAAACCACAATTCAAATAGAAAGCCGCATGTCTTGCCAATAAAAAAAAAGTTGTGCGATTTCCCAAATGGTTTTGAAATCTTAGGACTTCTCTACTTTAAATTCATGTACTTGGGTACTCTGTATTTTCTTATTGTGAAAGTTTAAACCATCCAAAGACCTCTCTATTTACAGTTTGACCTCTCCGAGAAAGAAATGGTGGGGTAGTGATCCGTGATGAGGTCCACATCAACGCCACCCGTATCCGTGAGGTATTTCTTATCGCGCATTTGTTTTGTCATCTTTACCGAGAGGAGCCCGCTTAATACTCTCATTTTGTCCACATCTCGGGGTTTTTTTTTTGTATTCCTGCCATGCCTTTTGTTCTCTATTGCCATTTGCCGTTGTTTTGTTGCTTGGGCAATTGATTTAAGTGCTTCGATTGTTCGAAAGGCACGGGCATGCACTATCATTTTATACATTGAAACATTTTTTTGGAATGGCAAAAGCAACACGTTTTGGATTTGAAGTTTTTCCTGAAATGTGAAATTGACAATAAGATGAAGATGATGGATTTTTTTTGGTGCCTTCAAGTTTATTACTAATTGCTTTTGTTTATGATATTGAGTTCATTCTATGTTATTCCATGGGATTGTTACATTGACGTTTGTTTAAAAAGACAAGATTTCAAAGAATGGTGTTTTTTTTCGACATCCAAGGAATAATGCATGTGCACCATTGAAGAAAGAGCTCAGTTGTGTATGTTTCAAAAACTGATTTTTTTCTCTTTTCTTCCTTCAACATTTCTAATCTAAAACTTTCATTCTTTTTTTCTTCTTCACCTTCAGAATTGCACTCTCTTTCCAATGAAAACATTGAGTTTATTTTGTTAAAATCAATAAAAGCTGTGATGGATTATTTCCACTTATGACCTCTATTCCATTTTTCACTTTTGGCAAATTGGGTTCTTCTGATTTTCTTTATTATTGTTCGAGTGCACGCTAATTGGTTGAGCCGTGCCTTTAGGCACGGGCATCCGCTAGTGCATCAATGAAGTGGGAACCTCCCGCCTTCTGGATCAAAATTAATACTGATGGAGCATTTAACTCCTCCCGCAGCTTGGTTGTCTTTGTTATAATTGCTAGAGATAGTGGTGGAATAGCTCAATGGTGGCGTTGTGGAAGAGTAATGGTTGCGTCGGCGCTCTCTATTGAGGCTTGGGCTTTTCGGGTAGCATGTGCTATGGCAGAAGAGACAAATCTGAACGAGATAATCAGTGAGTCTGATTGTAAAGTCTTGATTAACTGTTTTGACGAGTCGAGGGCCGAGATATCTTGGACTATAGCTATAATTGTGGATGACATCAAAGCTTGGGCAAAGACCAAACAATGGTCCTTCAAATGGTGTAGAAGAGATTGCAATAGACGGGCACATTGGTTAGCTGTTAATGGTAGAGTCCAAAATTATGCTCTTTCTATGGGTTGTATTCCGCCATGTTTAGAGTCTGTATTGAGCAAAGATTTGTCTTAGCGTTTCTTATATATATCTTGACATTTTCAAAAAAAAAAAATGCATTAATGAATAAACCCATGTGCTTATTTTTTTTTATGCAAAAAAAACAAAACGAATATAACAAAATAACTTGAATTTGTTACTAGATCAAATCAAAATTTTTGAGGTTAGACAAAATAGTAGAATTAATATATGAATAACACAAGAAATGGGCTTTGGAAATTCGGATTTGCTCACCACAATTGATTTCACTGCTAAAGCCCACTGGAAGGGTTGATTATTTAGCCCAATTAGGATTTGGGCATACCGAATCTCCAAAGCCCATTTCATAAGTGGGCTTTGCCTAGCCTTTCATGCTCATTTGTTGTTCTTAGAGTTCTAAAATTTTGAAGATTTGATATGATAGAGGTTGAAGTCTATAACTTATGGATTTGAAAATGAATGTTTATTACTACAATATGAGTATGCATAAATCTAGCTCACATTAGACGGGAAGCCAAGATTTTGATATGCGGGGGACAAGGGACATATTTTCACTTGAATTTTTTTTTTGTCTTATATTGTTGTACTCATTATACGCTGGAATTACTTTAACTCAATGCATCAATGAAGTGGGAACCTCCCGCCTTCTGGATCAAAATTAATACTGATGGAGCATTTAACTCCTCCCGTAGCTTGGTTGTCTTTGTTATAATTGCTAGAGATAGTGGTGGAATAGCTCAATGGTGGCTTTGTGGAAGAGTAATGGTTGCGTCGGTACTCTCTATCGAGGCTTGGGCTCTTCGGGTAGCATGTGCTATGGCAGAAGAGACAAATCTGAACGAGATAATCAGTGAGTCTGATTGTAAAGTCTTGATTAACTGTTTTGACGAGTCGAGGGCCGAGATATCTTGGACTATAGCTATAATTGTGGATGACATCAAAGCTTGGGCAAAGACCAAACAATGGTCCTTCAAATGGTGTAGAAGAGATTGCAATAGACGGGCACATTGGTTAGCTGTTAATGGTAGAGTCCAAAATTATGCTCTTTCTACGGGTTGTATTTCGCTAGGTTTAGAGTCTGTATTGAGCAAAGATTTGTCTTAGCGTTTCTTATATATATCTTGACATTTTCAAAAAAAAAAATGCATTAATGAATAAACCCATGTGCTTATTTTTTTTTATGCAAAAAAAACAAAACGAATATAACAAAATAACTTGAATTTGTTACTAGATCAAATCAAAATTTTTGAGGTTAGACAAAATAGTAGAATTAATATATGAATAACACAAGAAATGGGCTTTGGAAATTCGGATTTGCTCATCACAATTGATTTCACTGCTAAAGCCCACTGGAAGGGTTGATTATTTAGCCCAATTAGGATTTGGGCATACCGAATTTCCAAAGCCCATTTCATAAGTGGGCTTTGCCTAGCCTTTCATGCTCATTTGTTGGTCTTAGAGTTCTAAAATTTTGAAGATTTGATATGATAGAGGTTGAAGTCTATAACTTATGGATTGAGACTGAGACTAGAGAGATTAATCGGTGCTGCATGTGGTGCTCGACGGGTCTTTTCCAACGCACAATTTGTGGGAGCCACATGCTTGGTGGTGAAGCCCACACAAATGTGTAGCGTGACAGTGTTCCAAGAAAAATTAATAATTTTCACTTAAACTAATGACGAGACGATTCTCTGATTCTTTCTGGTAAATGAATTTCTTTGTAACTGTTCTGGACCTATTAGACAACAGATACGAGTTTGGTATCAACAGTGATAATGTTGGTTAAGCTGATTGGTACAAATCAAATCGTTTCATTTTTTGTTTCTTTGACAAGCACAGCCTTTTGATTCATATGAGTGTTTTAACAAGAGCCATAGCAAATCCCATCAATGAAATCACTTTTTTGAGAAATACAAAACATTCAAGTCACGCAAAAGGAAAATGGCACGTCAGTTCATCAAAGAGAGGATGATTATTGTTTCACAACGGATTCAATAACCAATTAGGAGGTCTAGGCCTTGTTTGGGAATTTTTTCGGCAAGAAGTTAAAAATGAGGTCCACCCCCACCCCTTGACTTTTCAAAGTCTGGAGTAATTGTTGTATTGTACTTCCAATCTTCCATTACATGTTGGGTTTTGGGAGTGAGAGAGAGGAAGAGAGGACAATTGCATTACACGTTGGGTTTTGGGGTGAGGGGGGCCACTGTCTCAACTTTTCCGGTCAAAAGTGACATGGGTACAAAGAGGAAGGGATGGATTAGGGCCTGGGTCAGATGAGAATTGTTAATATTTTAAGAAATTTCAAATTAAGTTTTGGAATCATCTTTTTCAACTCAATCAACCAAACAAGGCCCTAACTTTTCAAGTTTGAATGTCAGAACCTTGCAAACTCAAAGTTGCCAAACTGTGTGCAACTATTTGTCGATTCACGAATAAAATGAAAATAAAAAATCCTCAACTATATGAGTGTTTTCACAAGAACAATACTAGCATATTCCCACCAATGAAATCAATTTTTTGAGAAATACAGAACATTCAAGTCACGCAAAAGGAAAATGTTCATCAAAGAGAGGATGATTATTGTTTCACAACGGACTCAATAACCAATTAAGAGGTCTAACTTTTCAAGTTTGAATGACAACGTTGCCAAACTGTGTATTTTTCGATTCATGAATAAAATGAAAATCACAAATCCTCAACCGATTAACTTCTTGGCGATCAAATATCTTTGATAACAACATCACTGCTGTACGGAAAGATCTTTTGCTATCCAAAATCGGAATTAATTGCTGCGAGTCTCCTTCTACGGTAAGCGAATCTAAACCCAATAACTTAGCAAGTTGTAAGGCGTCCCTGCACGCATGCAATCACTCTCCACACAACATCGTTTAATAACTATGCATGTTTTAGTGTTTTAGGAGTATTTTTTAATTCTCGGGATGACTTACAAAAATCTCAACTAATATTTTGGGAATCAATCTCACTATCCATCGGCATGAGCCCAATTTAAAAACTACACTTTTATGGACTAGCACACGACAGTTGATAGCAATTAAAAAGTTTCGAATATAAGATTTAAGAGGATTTAATTTCTTCACACTCTTATTACCCGGTAGTGTGGATTCTACTAAAAGTGATGTCATCCTTACCGAAAAGTGTATTACAGGGGTGAGACTTACACCATTCAATGAATAAGAGGAAGAGTAATGTTCTCCCTCTTTTAAGAAGGGTGAGCAAAATTGCACTCGAATTTAGAGGAGCAAACCCTTAGTCCCAAGCCATTGAGATAGTCCTTCAGGTTAATCCAAGGAAAAAGAAAATAACTGAGGAGATAAGCCCATTCTTCAAAAATATGGTTTGTTTACCGATATCCGATTGACTTGGTTTTTTTACAAGTTGTTCTATGCATTAAGCTTTGTATATATACAAAGAGGGAGTTTCCACTACGATATTACTTATAATATGAGATTATACCGAAAATACCATAGTAAAAACTAGCCTGAACGTTTCATATCACTTACAGCCTGCTGAAGTAATCCTTCCATTGTGTACGGCAATGAATAAAATGTCATTAGAAACCCCAACTTTTTAATCTGATATTGAACCAATAAGGAAACCCATAAATCACCAAGGAAAAACTTGGGTCAATCGCCAATACTATTTTGAAATTAGAAAAAAACTAAGTACTTGAATTTTTTTTTTTTTTTTTGTCTAACTAATTTCCAATTTATTAAATATCCATTCCTCAATCGAGCACCACAAGCTTCTGATACTCTTCACCACTAACAGCTTGTAACATGACAGCCTCGGGGCTCAAAATCCCTCCCCCCTCCAAAAACAATGTCACCAGATTCTTTGAATACCCACTTACAAACGCCACACCCTTTTGTTTGCTAGGCACCGGTGTGGCCATAGAGTTTCTCAAGTTCCAAAACACTATTTCCGGCACCTTTTCGCACCCCTTCTTCTTAAACTTCCTCTGAATCACCATGTAATCGGTCTCCCAGGTATTAGTCGAGGCCAAAGACATTGATCCGTCTGAGTCATCGGAGTCGTAGTAACTCGAGTTACTCGAGGCCTCATCAAACTCCATGTCGCTGAAAACGAAGACCGTCTTGATCATCTGATCTTCGCTTAGCTTCCCCTTCACTGCGACTTCAAAGATCCGGTCGAAAACCTTTTGGAAATCCGTGTTCATCCCCCACTCCATCTTCCTAATAAAATTCGTCTTGGATCTTAGACTATCTCCTTGGATCGTGGCAAGTTGTGGGTTCGCGCTGAACGAAGACCTTTTGGAAATCCGTGTTCATCCCCCACTCCACAGGGATCCCTTCCATGCTCCCCGATACATCACAAATCGCCATGCAATTCGTTAACTTGCCTTTCTTCGCAATGTCATCCACCATTCGCTTCCATTGAAGCTCGGCCACCTCTGGACCGGTCTCGTCGTCCAACGACTTGATGATCTCGTGGGGAAGCAGTGCTCCGGCCGTGATTGTGCTCTTTCCACTCTTCACTTTTTCCAAATACTCTTTGAATCGCTCTTCGTCGTGCTTGTAGAACAGCTTCTTGTAGAGCTTCATTGCGACCGAGGCGACACGTTTGTATGGGAGGATTCTCCATCTGTTCGCGCATATGTAGACTTCGGGGAGTTCTAGGGCTTTGTGGAGAGGGACAAGTACTTCCTTTCGGAGGCGGTTTCGAACCTTATAAGCATAGTGAGCTTCTTCGATGTCTTGGTACTCTACGTACACTTCTTGCGGGAACACTTTCCTGTTTGAGAAGAATTATGAATTTAAAAAAAGTTAGAATTATGATACGCCCAAAAAAAGTTAAAAAATTCACGACCGCTTACACGATTCCAGTGACGTATCGCTGATACGTCCCGATACCGATACACCAATACCGATATTTAAAACTATGCTTGTAAGTTAACTAACCTTGCAACACTCTCGCACATGAGTGTAGCTTTATCGTAGGACGAGTCGAGAGAGCCGAGAGGGACACCATTTCGCCGCGAGGCTGATTTTGTAAAGCTCCCCGGCATTGTAGAACTCCATGTCGGACTTCAGAAGCTCCGCAAAGAGATCCGACATGCGGTCGTGTAAGAACCGGTAGTCCGGATCGCGGTTATACCTGTTGGTTAAGAGAACAAAAATATACTGTACTATTATTAGGGGAACTAGAAGTACAAACTTGACGCTGAATTGATATCCTCCTCAAATAATCCAGTTTACCATATGCAACATTAAATACTTTTACAGGCAATGTATTAAAAATACAGGCAACATTAAATATCCTCCTCACATAAATAGAGTCCTTCTACATGCACACCCATCTGATCATATACCGACCACACCCACTCGTGTGCCACCTATTTTGAGATCTCACATGAATAATCGGAGCCGCTCAATTTGTTTAAAATATTTTTTTAAGGTTTTCTAAAAAAATTAGCTCAATCAGATATCGGGAAAGACTTGATAAGTTTGTTAAAGTTTTGGTCCGTTCGATTCAAAAACTGAAACTTTAATGAATCAATCGAGCTTTTACAAGTACCCGATTGAACTGATTTTTTCAGGGACCCTTAGAAAAATATTCCAAACAAATTGAGCGGTTCCGATCACTCGTGTGAAACCTTAGAGTAGGTCCCACATGAGTGGGTGTGGCTGATATGTTGTTGAAAGTATGTGCCCCTAGACTTTCCACCATATGTGAGCAATTATGACCGTTCAAAAGAAAACTTCTTTTCTCTTTAAATTCAAACTGACAGTGGCGCATGCATAATTTATACTTAGCTGGACCGAATCACATATATTAGTCCACAGATATATTGCTATTTGCTAGTTTTGAAAAATAGAAGAGATTCTGTGTACGTATATATATGTAGGTTATATACGTAGGCACCGTTTAATTTTATAGCCACGGCCAAAAAATTATTGATAACTTGAAATATTTATGAGAGTTTTTTTAACACATGTTTTTTTTTTTACACGACAAAAGAATATTTTATTAAACCAAAGTAACAGTTACAATAGATTAAAGGGAGTTAAGAAAGACATCACAAAGAAGGGAAACATCCTAACTATGTTGGCACCTATTCCTCTCAACAATTATATGCCATACAACCCCCAAAACTGGTTGGCTAGAGATCAACCAGCCCAACAAAACCACACCTCAATTACAGATTAAGACGGAAAAAAAACTCCTAACATTGAAGAGACAAGAAGGAACTAAATCAATACACCCCAACCTCATCTTAAGAAAATGCCTTCAGACGGAGAAGATAGATCATTGGCAGCCAAATGCAACAGAGGAGATGTGCCAACTGAAGTATGCATCAAAGGAGCTGAAGCCAAATCCTTAAGGGTGTTTCGCTAACGGTGTTCTTCGAATAAACCGGTTTTTCACGGTTTTTTTATGTAATGTATTGTGAGAGAATGACATGTCTTGGTTTTTAGAAAAATCTATTTTTTGTTAGTGAAACACCCCCTAGTCTATGAAAAGAAGCTGATTGAATTGATGGGTTTTGGCTCACATTGTTTGGAACTAACAAATTAGTTGGTTAATTCGGTGGTGGTAGTTTGGAATATGAAAGGGTGGAGTTGCAAATAATGCCTCTCATGGTTTCAAAGTTTGGATTCTTGCACCATGGGAATTTGTTGATTTATAGATGGGGCCTTTTATATTCCAAGGAAACCAGGAGCTTACATCTCTCTGTTTAAGGCTTGGCCCGTGGTTCTTTATTCGGTACAAGGAAAAATGAGTGTACAAGTCCTGTGAGATTGTGTGAGAGATAAAGGGGTGGGTATAATCCTTTTGTAATTTGTTCTTCAGGTTGGGTGAGTGTGGGTGTATAAGGGGTTTGGGTTATGTGATTTAGCCCGAGTGTTTTTCTTGTACAAGTTATTCTCACATAGTGAAGAACAAGTTCTCTCCCGTGGACTAGGCATATTTTTGCCGAACCACGTATATCTTGCGTGTCGACTCTCCATTTTATTTTCATCTTACTTCTTTTGGTTGTGTTTGTGGTTGTGTTCGAATCTACATTCTTGTGTGCTTCCGCGTGTAATCCCAGATTGAATACTCAAGAAGCAAACAGGATGCTCTTAAGCCTAAAAATGAAGTCATTTAAGAATAACCTTAAAAAATATCCTTTAGATTTCACCCAAAAGGCTACTCTAAGTTTGGTTAGATCCACCGATTCCTGCCAGCAAATAGCCTTATCTTGAAAAATATGATCATTTCTTAGTTTCCAAATAGACCATAGGACTGCAAAAAGGATACACATCCAAATCATCTTGATTTTGGGTTGAACTTTGTAATTCCTCCACCAAGAAAAAAATAGAGTACTCCACATTCAGAGGGGTAACCCATAGCATACCCCACCACTCCAAGATCTTACATACATGCACCAAACATTCTAGACAGGGGGCAATGAAGCAGTGAATGGTCTATAGATTCCATCACCTCACCACAAAATTTACACAAAGCTTGATTTTGCTGCTGGATGGCTAATTTTCAGAAGGAAATCACATGTTTTAAGTTTCCCTAGTTTTTTCACACATATGTAGTAACTTAAAGAATTTTTTTCACTCGAAAGACTTGCAGGGACAAACTCTATATATACAACTTTCCCAGGTTATCCTGGAAAACTAGTCTAATTAGTGGAAATATTTGGACTCTGGGCATCCTGCGGCACCCCATGGTGGGAGAGCTCTAATGTCGGTCACTGTAACGACCCGAATTTTTGTAAAATAAAAATTTCGTTTAATAATCTGATAAATTATTATTATTTTCTAATAACTAGATTATTTATTTATTAATTAATAAAATTCCTTTTTAATTTCGATAATTGGTTTTTAAGTCGTGCATGCAAATGTACGAGGCCGAGTAACACACCCGTTACACTACCAAGCGACCCTAAGCGTCCTCTTAATGCCCACACCAACTCCAACCACGACTTTATGGTGTAAACCTAACCTTTGTACTTTTGTACAAGCCTTACAAGTGTTGGAACTTGTAATTTTGACCATATATATATATATATAAGAACATATCCTGTGAGGGCTCCCTCACAAAAAAAGTGCGGGAAAACAGTTGTGGGTCATTGGATCCTATGCCCTTCACGCGATTCAACGGCTAACAGCTGTTTTCCCGCACTTTTTTTTTTGTGAGGGAGCCCTCATAGGAAACTTCTTGTATATATATATATATATATATATATAGGAACAACTTCCAATAAGGGTCCCTCATTTTAAAAAACCGTGCGGAGTCCCTGCCGGGACTCCACCTTTTTTGTTTCGGACCAAATTTTTGATCGATCGAACCGCTCAATGTTTTTAAAATGCATTTTCCAAGGTCCACGCGGAAAATATTCAAAAAAATACCGGAAGGGCTTGATCCACAGCAGTTTTCGGTAAAACGTACATATGTACATTTTTGCGAAAAAATGTGGATCAAGCCCTTCCGGGTATTTTTTTTGGACGAATCTTCGCGGGGGCCCTTAAAAATGCATTTTAAAAACATTGAACGGTTCGGATCGTCAAAATTTGGCTCGGAAAGGTTAGGTCCGCATGGTAACTTCAATAAGGGACCCTTATTAGAAGCTTATCATATATATATATATAGAGAGAGAGAGAGAGAGAGAGAGAGAGAGAGAGAGAGAGAGTGTGGTGCATTCCAGAAATATGTGTTTTGTCATGAAATTGCCAACAAATAGAGACCACAGGCTATGGACCTTTCACATGCACTCCAGAACTTCACCTTCATTTTTGGCAAGATCACCCCATAGTGTGAGGATAATAACTTCAGATCTGTGAGCATCAAAACACTTGGAGGGTTAAAACTTATGCCTTGAAATATTTTCCTCACAACAATGTGTCACGTCATACCTTGAATTAAGAAGGGTTACCGCTTTATCATTGTTCCAACCCCCCAGTTTTCTTCATCGAGGACAACTGTTCAACATTAACCACCATCCCAAGTATATCTACAATAGTGAGAAAGCTGAATTGTTTTTGGATTTTAGAATGGTAAGTGTAGAGATAGTGTTGGAATGTAATTAGATTTGAGACATACCAACAATATCTAGCATGCTGTAGGTCTTCAAAAGAAGTGAACTTGTGCGGAAAATTATTCAATGTGATGTCCAATTTGGCATTCTCCACACGCGTATTATGCATCAGCATTAATTCAACCTCTGTGGATGTGGGCATATTGAGCATTTACTGGTTTGACCACGCCATCGAATATGATGTGACTATTTTCTTTTAGGAATGTTTGCTCAAATTGCTTGATGACATCATTAAATAGAACTGCTTGAATTCTGGTTCCCTAGACATTTCTTGCAAAATGGTAATATTAACAAATTTGTTCTCTCTAAATTTTCTAGGGTTTTGACAAAATAAGGGACTAAAACTTTAGAACAAAAGTTTTCGCAGAGATGAATAAAAAACATTTTAGTTTTCAAATTTTCATTACTACTGTTATAGGTTTGAAAAAGTTTTACTCTTCCATTACATCATCATTCAATATTTGAGATCATGGAACATTTGTAGGAGAATACAAAAGCTTGTAGGAGAATACAAAAGCTTGTAGATTGGCAAACCTGTTTATAATATGAGCTTCCACATGTTGCCAGATCCTTTGGAGATACAATACGGTTCCACTATCCCTCTTCGCAGGATGGTAGCTTTAACAGTCCAATTCCTATGACAAGGTCAAAGTCGATTTATAGTGATGATCCATGTGGCAATTTCTTCCACTGAAGAATCATTATGGGGTAAAATATATAGTTACATAAAAGTTACAATATGCTCCAATTAATATTTCACAGTTGCATTCCGCACATTTTGTACTTAACTCACCTTCAGATGGTTTTGGATAGTTATGGCAATACTTTTTGGTTGATTCCTTCTCTAGTATAGAAGTAGAAGATTGTTCGTGCATGGATTTATTCCTTTTCTTCTTTTTGATCTCCAAGCTTCCTTGCTCTATTTCTTGTTGCACATGGCATGTTGATACTGCGGAGCATTTCCTTCGAGTGCTTCTCTTTTCCAATTTGTCTGCATCTGCAAATAGGTCATAATGTCCACATTGAACGCTGTTATATGCATGTATCATGATGCTTTGGAATAGTGACTAATATATGAACGCAAGTATGAAATTGCCAAGTTAGGTTTTTTTATTTTTAATCCGTATATACCTTGGTTGTAGCATGGAGTTGGCATCTCATGTGATTCTCTTTCTACAGTAGTAGCAAGCATCCTTCCCTGCATGGGTGCAATCCTTCTTTACTTTTTGTTCTCCAAGCTTCCTTCCTCTACATCTATTTTTCTTGTAGATGGTAAGCAGGGCATTTCGTTCCATTGCTTATCCTACTTGATTTGTTAGTATCTGGCTATCTGCAAATTGGTTAAAATTTTAAGGTTGAAAGCTGCCATGTGCATGCATGTGTAATGATGTAAACACCCTTAATTCTAAGACATCAAAAAATGACATTCCTTGGAACTCAATTGGATGACATCGATATTTTCAGCAGTCTAAAAATGCATGCGAAATAATTACAGTGAAATGAAGACCGGAGGAAGAAGCTATGCACCAAATCTTGGAATGTGTGCCCCTTGAAAACATATATGAAATAGCTAAGTCCTTGGTTGGACCATTGGTGATTTTTCTTTTCTAGAGTAGAGGATTGTTTGAGTAGGTAAGAAGTTAGAATCTCATTTTTCAAATATTGATATTTGTGTAAAATTAAAAAACTGGGAAAATCACTCGGCGTAAGCACAATAAGATATCTCCAAGTAATGGGCATTTAAGCCAACATAAGGAACTCAACAACAATGAGTTCTCAATTGGTCACCTTGCAGTTTAGGTATCCCTCTAGCGTTGTTTCCCTTCTTGTTGCAATCATGTCCATGACTAATTTCTTCAATGTTGCCATTTTTGTCAAGAGATGCAATCTGTTTTCTTGCTTCCTTCCTCGTATAGCTATGTTTTTTTGTTGTCTCTTCGGTGGCAATAGTAGAATCAACCAGCAAATCGTTAGATTCTTGGTGCATTGTATCGCTGTTCGACTTCGCAACACTTTTAAGCTTCTTGGGTCTGCCCATTGTCAAAGCCAATCTGGAATCACCTGATTGAATTTTTTTGTGGTTGTCTTTAGAACAAACTGGGAACCCCGGGCTCTACAACTGATTTTTGCTACAGTTGATTTTCTGGTTTTTGAGTAAGAAATAACCATAGTAAGGACTCAAAGGAATTTGAAGAACAAGGGAGAGGGATTTTGATCTTCCCTTTTATAGAGGCGAACCACTGCAAAGAATGATCAATTGCGATTAACGTAAACCTGATTTCTTTCAGAGCATAACATAACATATAAGCATACTCGCATGCGCACGTAACGTATAAGATGAGAGAGAGACCATGAAAAAGTTACACATCACAGTCCCGAAAGTCCCCTTCCACACAAAGCAGACTCAAAGACACCAGACCCTAAACATAGCCAATTTGATAGGAATCCAAACCAGAGAGGTCACCACATACAGCTATAAAGTTCATTCAAACCAACATAATGGTATTGATACTACAGAGATGCACAAAATAAAAATAAAATAAAACGTGAAGACACACCATTTTTTTTTTTTTTTGAAGAGCAAAAAATTTATTAACCTTTGAAAACGAATTACAAAGATTAAACGGATCCAAGCAACAAGGCATCAAGATAGAGAAAGTGCATACCCACAAAGAATACACCCTACACATCAAAAGATACCTGCCGCTAGGAACCAAAGGGGAAAAAAACACAACCTGATGCTGGCAAGGAGCCAACCAAAACCCCTAACAAGAAAATACGCACAAACTTAAACCAAACTCCCCAACAAATCCCAACCAAAGCGCCCAAAGCCAACACCACTATCGATAGAATTAGCTTGCAACAGAAAAAATGCTAATGATCTCCTCATCGTCCCCCAAAAAGTCTTCATCCAAGATCTTGCTAATAGACCGAGCAGCCTGAGTTGCATTAAGATGAATCCTATTGATGCCATCAGAAGAAGCAGATAATGCAGCAGCAGCTATAGCAGATCTGAACACAACGCATTTTTTTTGTTTTCGACGACCCTTCTTTTTAGATTTAGGGAAATCCAACTGATCTTCAATCCTTTTCGGTTTCCATTTTCCTTTTCCAATATCTTCCACAGCATCAGTTGGATTGAGATCCACAACTAACTGGATACCCTCAACATCTTTCTCATTAAAAAATTCCACTTCAGAAAAATTCTAAAAGCCTTGATCAAAATCCACCACATCCGATTGTTCTACCATTTTTTTTTCGAACCGGAAGCGTTGCGCCAATGCCCTACGATAGGTGTACCTCCAACCTGCGCAGCCACCACCTTGGTAGCAGTTTTCCTCATACTTAAAGGAAGAATTTCCCCCGCCGCCTTGAGAGCAGTCCCTAGCCATGTGCCCTGTTTCCCCACACTTGAAGCAAGAATTTCCTCTGCCGGCTTGACAGCAACCCCTAGCCATATGCCCTGTTTCCCCACACTTGAAGCAAGCATTTCCACTGCTGGCAGAGAAAGTAAAGATCAAAATCAAATAGAGTTGTACGTATATCAATATTGTCTATCTGACCATCTATCTTATGACTATGTCTCTTGTCCCATTTTAACTCTCCAAGTACAAGAAGAAAATAAGTATTATGGTGAATAAAATGATGCAACTTAGGAGTAATTTTTAGGTAGCCCACTGTGGACGCCCTAAGAGAAACGAAAGGCCTCAATAACTAAAACCACGATAAGCATTCAATAACGTGACAAGAAATTAACTGTTAGTTAGCATCAGCTTGTCTCAGATGACACAGAGGGCCCTTTGTTATGAAAAATGATGATAGCTCACAAAAATCTATGTTGACAGCAAATTTAGGATAAGTATTATGGTGAATAAAAGGATGCAATCCCAAGACATGATAAAACACAGAAGAAAATAACGACGACAATGATTGAAATTATAACAACAATAATATCGACATTGCGAAGCACAAGAGCATAGGAAAATTAGTGCTCACACAACCACGGCATCGAGGAGACTTGCATTTCCTTCAAGCACATAAGATCGGGAGGAAACAACAAAGGCGTCAAACAGATACGTCCCCCGGGCATCCGCCTTGATGGAAACACTAATTTTGGTGCAGTGAATTGCAGGCAGTTTGGTATTGCTGTAGTATGAATGATCCATCCAAAGTAAGCAGAGGCAGTCGCAATACAGAGAAAACAATGAGCGCCACAGAAATTGTCCTGGCCTTTGCAAGCCAACCTCGTCCAAGCCTCGTATAGGACATTCTAACCACATTTTGAGATCCATATCATAGGCATGGAGCACGTGATCATATTCTTGAAACCAACACAGGGTGGTATTCTGAAGCACGGCGGCTTCACCTCGGACGGGATTCTTGGGAAAGAAATTAACTTTCTGATCCCATTCTTCCCACTCTCCAGTCATCACATGATATACATATGCTTCGTCTGGAAAGCAGGAAGCCACCAAAATCCTTTTCGAGTCGGTAAGGGCTGCAGTTGCGAACTTGTCGCTGTTACTGGGGAGAGAAGATGGAAGCTGCTGAGGTAAAGGAAGAGATGAGTCCCAGAAAGGATCGAAAAATTCGGCCCGAGAATCATCACTACATTCCAGGCCACCAAGGACAAAAACCTTCCTATCCATGGCTATGGTGGCATGCCAATCTCTGCCGGAAAGCATATGGAAGTCATGAACATCCCAGCCACGGTTAGGATCACTGGTATTGAACCGATGGATCCACTTTGTTGGTTTGCGTTGGTTTTGCTGTGTACCTCCAAGACAAAACAAAAAAGAAGAACCAACTGCAACAAAGGTGGAAGACAGTGGTATGCTACTTCTGTAGAATGGTTTGAGACCTATTGGTCCTCCGACGCCATTGTTAGCAAAATATAATGGAATCGTGTAGAAATCCGTCACCGAATTGCTGGGAGAAATAGTGCGAAAACAGATATATCCCCCGTGTTGTGTTGGCACACGGGATTTCCGCCACTTTCGAAACCCTTCTGTGTCAAATCCTCTGGTCCTTCTACGATACTCCATCTAGGGTTTAATATCCTTCTAGTTTTCAATATCCTTCTAGGTTAGGAAAAACTGAACGATTAACATGGGAGAGTGGCACCTATTTATATTAGTAGTAGGCCTAGCTAATAGGAAACTAAATCGTGCTAAACAAACAGCACTAAATAAAAACTTTCTGGAATTTCACTTGCATTAGGGTTGCAAATGGGCGGATTGGATGGGTTTGGAGGTGTTGATATGAAATATACGTACTCTCTTGCCTATCACAACCTGTCTTATTTTATAATGAGTTTGTAAAACGGTGTTTATAGGTCAAAAGCAGAAACAAATAAGGACCGGGTTTTTTTTGTACAAATAAGATATCTTAATTCGTCTAGGATAGGAATATATTTCTCATTTCACAAATTATAATCACCACCATTAAAAAATTATAATTGCGCTCTCATCTTTATCTCAATCATATTTCGAGCTCCATGTTGTTAAATACTATAAATTTTACCATGTTAAGATTATATATACTCATTGATTACCTGATAGTCTGATTGGTGGAAGACATATGGGTCAATGGAATTATTACAATTTTTGTTAACAATCATTGTGGGTGGCACACATTTTTTAACAATCAGAGTGAGGGTAACGTTCACCTTTATTTAATGAGAGGTGAACAAAATTGCACTTTTTCTCGACCTTATTTTTATGCTGTGTTTGAATTTTGCATAAGACTTGAAAAAAAGAAAGAAAAAAAAAATGGAAGAAATTTTTTGCATAAGACTTGAATTTGATATTTTTACCCCTTTTCCCTCTAAACCAAAATAATAGGAGAGAATTTTTTTTTCATTTTCGTTTCTTTTTTTCTTTTGCACGAGTTCCAAATAAACCCTAAGTCTTTTAGTACCAATTTTTACACAATTTCTTAATTGTCCTTACATAAATAAGAGACTTTCACCCATGGCCATTTACCAAATTTTTTTCTTACAAACATTACCATATACTCCCTTCCCTTCCCTCCCAATTTATTAGACCATTTTGAGAATTCCAACTTATTAGGAAAACATCATCAATATACTTGTCATATTATTTTTTTCTTTCCTTCTTGTACCCTTCAAAACATCGTCATTGCATGTATTTACTTTTTAAAAGCAAGGGCCAATTTTAGAATAAGATTGTTAACTTTTTGAGTGATGTATCACTAGAGAATAACCTGTTATGTAAAACACAATAAGTTAATTTTAGAATAAGTCGTTTTTGTGAAACAAACATACATGTTCCTATGAAAGGATCGATATTCCATCAACCACCACCACCACCATCATCAGGTCATAGGTTCTTTTGGCGGTAGTTGAAAAAAAACTCTCATAAAATTTCAAGTTATCAATCATCTTTTGGCGGTAGTTATAAAATTAAATGGCACCTACATATATATACATACTCACAATCTTGTCAATTTTTCAGAATTAGCCAATAGCAATATATCTGAGGACTGTGTAATTTATATTGACGTAGAAATATATGTGATTCGGTCTTCCTAAGTATAAATTATGCGTGCGTCACAGTCCGTTTGAATTTAAAGAAAGGTATTCTTTTGAATGGTCATGATAGAGTAGATTAAGATTAACGAATGTCAAAAAAAAAAAAAAACAATACTAGGACTTAACCAATCACCTTATTTATATTTTCTATCCCTTAATTTTTCGGACTCAAGGGCATGTAAAAATATATGTGAGCAATCCTGACCGTTCAAAAGTAAACTTCTTTCTTTAAATTCAAACGGACAGTGGCGCATGCATAATTTATACTTAGCAGGACCGAATCACCTATATTTCTACATCAATATAAATAATAGAGTCCACAGATATATTGCTATTTGCTAGTTTTTGAAAAATAAAAGAGATATATTGTGTGTAGGTATATATATGTAGGTGCCATTTAATTTTATAGCCACGGCCAAAAAATTATTGATAACTTAAAATATTTATGAGTGTTTTTTTAACACATGGTTTTTTTTTTAAAGTGCAAAAGAATATTTTATTAATCCAAAGTAACAGTTACGATAGATGATAGATTAAAGGGAGCTAAGAAAGACATCACAATGGGAGCAAACATCCCAACTAGGTTGGCACCTATCCTTCTCGACAATCATAGGCTATATATAGCCCCCAAAACTGGTTGGCTAGAGATCAACCAGCCCAACAAAACCACACCTCAACAAATGTACATCAATTACAGATTAAGAGGAAGGAAAATCTCCTAACATTGGAGAGACAAGAAGGAACTAAATCAATACACCTCAACCTTATCTTAAGAAAAGGCCTTCAGACGGAGACGATAGATCATTGGAAGCCAAATGCAACGGATCGTGGAAATGTGCTCAGGCCCGGCTTAGAGATTTACGAGGCCCCAGTCAAGTTTTGAAAATGGGGTCTCTCAATTTTTCTATATAAATTACTTTTTCGAGATGAGAAACAAAATGGCCTTGTGTTACATTGACACATTGCTTGTAATGGTGTTGGACCCAAGGTAGTGGGTTCCAATCTCATTACCCTCTTGTTTTGAAACAATTTTTTTGTAGAACCTCATAAATTGTTCGTGTAAAAATGCCCTAGGGGATCGAACATGCAACCTCCTATATATATAACACCCTTTCTTCCACTGCGCCACACAAAAATCTTTCTGGATACTTGATATACTTAATATTTAATATATCCCTCTATTTGGGTCCTAAAAATGGACTATTTTTTGTGAGCCCCAGATCCAACCTACATAGCCTTCCCTCAAGGCCGGCCCTGAATGTGCTAGCTGAAGTATGCAATTATGCATCAGATCAGATGAGCTGAAGCCAGTTCCATTAAGGTCTACGAAAAGAAGCTGATTGAATTGATGGGTTTTGGCTCACATTTTTTGGAACAAACCAATTAGTTGGTTAATTTGGTGGTGGTAGTTTGGAATATGAAAGGGTGGAGGTGCAAATAATGCCTCTCATGGTTGGAATTTGTTTAGGCTTTTTATAATCCAAGGAAATCAGGACGAAGGGAGTACATTTTATGGGCTCAGGTGTATATCTAAGAGTCAACAACACTGCTATTGGTACAAATGGGAATGCACCGACCGACCTCGGAAACCCACTTGCAGGTCCCACACGAACTATTCAAACCGTTAATTCATCTTAGAATGATTTTTCAAGGAGTCTTGCGGGGACATCGTTTTGAATTGAAACGGGAAGATTATGGATCAACCATTTAGACACATCTGGTGGAGCTGATTTCTCGCTAGACCCCTCGAAAAATCATTCTAAGATGAATAAATGAATGGTTCGGATCGTTTGTGTGAGACCCACAAGTGGGTCCCTGAGGTCGGTCAATACATTCCTATATGTGACTCTTTGATTTATCGAAGAGAGGGATCAAACCTAATAAAGAAAGGTATGCAAATACGAATCTAAATTTGAATGTGTCAAATAATAATTTAGTACTAGATTCTTTTACATAAATATAACTTCTATTATATGACAATCCAAAAAAAGGAAAATGATTTTCACACTCTCCTTGGAGATAAATGCACTCATGTTTTTTAGTAGAACTTTGTAAGTGTAAATGGAAAAATTGAAAGCAGAAATCATTACCCTCCAAAAAATTGATTGCAGTATGAAATTTTGTTTGAACAAAAACATGGACAAGCCAATTAATCAGCACAAAGTGCATGCTCTTTTTATAAGTTGTCAACCTATGACCTTTATTGGACTTTCTTTACTTCACTTAAGCCGAAAACACTAATGAATCGCACAACTTGAAGTGTGTCATAATTGTTCAAGCCAGGAAAATCAGCAGTAAATGTGTAATATAACAGCCCACATAGCCCACAGGTGCTATGATTAATGAATATGAACACCATCAGGTACATACTCCATTCCCACACCAAATGTACACGCCCAGACCATGGCGTGTTGACACGGATGCTTCACCCCAAAAATAACGGATTCATGCGTAACATAATGGCCAACAAAAAAAGTTGGGGAAGATAACAAAAAATAGCTAGGGATGAAACACAAAAGTAGGTATCTTGTCTTCGAATGCTATAATTCACTTTTATATTGACTCCATCTAGAAGACAAGTCATCCTCCTCGGTATCACAAGACTTCGCGGGACTCTGAACTTCAGTAACGTCAGGTTCTGTAGCGTCAGGTTCAGCTTCTCCTTCCTCAGCCTGCTCAGGTTTTGCTACTTCCTCCTGTGCAGATAAATCCATCAGGAAAATGCCACACCAAGAATAGAAGACTTAGATTAAGCGAAATTCACTGCGAGGCTTTAACAAAAAGGAGACGGGGAGAATAGCAAAATAACAAACACGCCACACCAGCAATAAAACCCAATTTAGCTTAGCTCCCACAACATTTTTAAACTTCTTTATAACACAAGCTGAGTTCATAGAACATATGGACAGGAAATCCAACCACATAAAGGTCACAAGGAAGGAAAATGTGTTATCGATAAATTGATGCTAAAAATTTGTCCACAACCCTTGATAAAGCTCATCATGATATATAACAAAGATAAAATCCAATGTTCCAAAAGAACACAATGCAATGAATACGTACATTGATTTCGGGATTCACCTCCTCCTCATCGCCTGGCAATCCAAGTGAGTCTTCTCCAAACGAGTTCTCTTTTTCCTTAGCCGCAATTTCTTTCAAGTGCTCAATCACCAGTTTAAAATGGGAATGATCTGCAAGAGAGAGAAAATTATCATACAACCCCAAAAGTGCGAATATCATGATTTTAGTAATCTAAACAAATAACCAAATTAAATTATGCTCTCTTCTAATTTAATTTGGGTAAGAATTTTTGAATCAGCTGGTTACAAAAGTCTTCTAATAGTGTCTTCATCTTGGCAAAATATGCCGATGCTCGTGACCAAGATAGACACATGATTTGGCCTGGACCCAATATCAAAACATTTGGTAATAGTTGAAGCAGCCATATGTACATATGTAGGCATCTCACATCAACCACCACCTTTCATGGGAATAGTCAAATAGTCAATTCTACCTTCCACATCGGCCTGACTTTTGCTGCCCACACTCCCTTTATATGTTACCGGTACAGCCCCGATATGTCTGTTATTTTTTACACGTCATCAAAACAGCATAATATACATCTCTCTAAAATAAAAATTTTGTTTCCAACAAGAGTGAGAGTGCTTCATCTTTATCTAGTAGATATCACTAGTGTTCATCTAGTCTCTTAAAACGGTCTGATCAATTCCCGGAAAGGTTTAGCAAACAGACCTTCACTTCAAGCTACAACAACTCACCAAATTCGACAATCCTGCCTCTTTCTATCTATTTTATTTAGGTAACACAACTCCAAAGAGGAGATCAATTAACATTAAATCTTAATTCGGTAATCCCTTTCTTTATTTTCATAACATAACTCCAACAAGGACAACGGTCTTCTTTAATCATTAATTTTACGCCTCTACTCTTCAAACTTAATCTAATCATCCTCAAATTAGTTTGTTTGCATTTTGCAAATCCCGAAAGATAGTGAGACCAAATATAGAAAATACACCATCCGATTGGGGGAAAAAAGAAAAGAAAAGGTCACTAGTTGTTTACAATAAGCATCTAGCATGCCAAAAAACTTTATAGAATAAAAACTCAAGGCATACCGGACCCAGACCCACAGAAGTACCCACCCAAGTAGGAAAAACAACAAAATTGACCATACCTTTATCATTACTTCAAAAGAGCATTTTTTCTTCTTCGAATTCCTTCCTAATGTTTGGATCTAAATCGTAAGCTTTAACTAAGAACAAAAATCATGCTCTCCAGTCTCTTCCCCTCCAACAAAAATTGCTCAGTTTCCCTTCAAGAAGTTCACAGGCGAACTTGTGAGAACTAGAACCAAATCCACAAGTCACATCCTCTTTCCAAACCACTAAGAATCTTTCCCGGAGAGTCCCGTGTTCTATGCAAAGACAAGGCATGCTACTTGGACAGCCCAAGCTGCCCTTCCCACTGAAGATTACAGACAATAGCTTCCCTCACTCTTTTGATTTGAGTGCTAAAGATGAGCCGTTGGCAAGTCAAACTAATTGATAACAAGAGTTCCCTACTGCCACTCCACCCTATCAAAACTGATTTACCAACATTACAAAACGACTTTCAGCTTGAATCTTGATATCCATCCTAGAGGCCATTCTCTAAACAACTAAGCTTTTGGAACAATTGGCAAACTAATACGGTGTCAGACATCTCCGGAAGGACCTATGTTCAAGTGTTAATACCATGATATCTCAGCCACAGTGCATTCTATTTTCTCTCAGTTTGTGTCGAGTCAGTTTATTTGTCATTTAACGCCCGAATAAGAACAAAATAAATATGAATTCCAAGTTGTCAAGAAGGTGTTCTAACAAGGCCCACGGAAAGAAAAGCCCAAGGTATCAATGAGCCCCTTGACTCATTTGCAGCCCCAGTATGATCAAAGTGACCGTGACAATTCACCAGGGACTAATTAGTGGAATTTTTTAACCCCCTCCAAATACAAGGAAAATATCCTTATTGGTTACTGCCTCACTTGAAGTTTGACCAAGAGTATCTTTTCCACGCAGACAATATAATCCACCGCAAGAAAATTTTAAGTAAATAACTCGTTCTACAATAGACGACATCACCAGACACAAACTATTGTTGTTGAAGAACTTCTAACCACTGACCAGTGACCACCAACCTACATGTCATCCTTGATCTCTACAGCTATCTCTATCATCTGAATTCCACGCCTTCTATCAACAATCACCATTACTATTTTAATGCGTAACTCAGAGCGAAATTGTCAATGATTGGCAGCCACCAGAACCAGCAATTGTCTCTGCTCCACCCAAATGACTATTGCCAGATATCATTACCAGGCGAGTGTTCATGTCTTGTCCATTAAACCCTTCTTTTAAATCTAGTGATTTTATTTTTTTTATTCCAAAATATGGGTCAAGATGGCATATTTTTAAATGATGACAAAGTGAAAGAGGTGTTGAGAAAAAAGGGTATGGATGTGGGTTTCCCCTCATTTGGGTAAAAAAAGGGGTAAAACTCAAAGTGGGTAGGCTAAAGGGTAAGCCATTGGAGACCGTATGTTTATCCGACCAGTTTATAGTATTCTTTTAGTCAGACACAATGGAGGACAAGCTAGGAGGACAAAATGCAAATCTAAAAAGTTCAGGAGCTTCAAAATTGCCATCAATTATTTCAAAGGGTAATCTGCAATATCAAAAGGCAAGGCAATTATTTACCTGAGAAAAGCAAAAATAATAAAATGTTGAACTACAAAAAAAAAAAAAAAATGGCCAAACAGTATTTTAAACCGCAACGAATGCTATTCTGAAATAACACATAGATATTAGTCATTGTTTCCTATGTTAAAGATGAACAATAAAACCTCTAGTTCCAGCTACACCTCAAAACCGCGTCATTTGTAACCACTACCACTATTAAAACCTTGAACTATTTTCTTTGGTCATTGCAGAATGAGCACCCGAACACAAAAAATTAAATTTGCTCGCTCCTCTACTATCAAATAGACCCTAAATCAATGTTAACTTGAACCCGAGTGACAACCACTTCACATATTCACAACATCAAATCAACCAATACCACCACCATAACCCCATCAGAAGACCTTCCTCCACACACAATTTCTTGTCTTGGGCATCAGCTCCAAAACTAAAATACAACTGTCACCAGCCACCATTATCCAATTAAAATGTAACAAGAAAAGAATTCAATAAACCTTTTCTGCTCTGATTTGTGCACGGAAGTGTGCCTATTCTTAAAGCAAGTGGCCACCAAGTGGGCCAAGGCCAAGGGTATCGCATGACGAGTGAATAGCACCCAAATCAGTCATAACTATTTTATCGCAAAGCTTCCAAGATTTTCAAAGGATGATAGATAACATCCATCCATCCATCCAATATCATGGCCACCTAAGAAGACTTCATGCTTTTCCAATGTAAAAAAAGTTTGATCCACGGATTCTTAGCAATCATCCATTCAGAAAATGCCATTCAACTTTAAATGAAAATATACATACATATTTACACACACAAACACACATACAGAGAAACAAGACGGGAATTTTACCTGTGGAACGAGTAGTAAGAGCTTCGTGAAGCCTCAATGGGTTTTGACGCTCTTCTTTCTTGTATTTCAACTTAACTTGGGTACGTGACCGACCAGGGAAAAGTTGTTGGATCATTGATATATCTGATCCAAACTGTCGCAAAGCCTAACACAATTGAACAGAGAGGTAAATACTGGAAAGAACAATAGAGGTATATCCAACTGATTAAGCATTATCACAATAAGTTGGATGATTGTCAGCAAGTATTTCTTTCTGCTTAAGTAGTCAAGCTAATAACTTTGCCACGAGTAAACAGCAGATGTACATCAAAAGAGGGCACGTAGAGAGCTCTAAATCAAAAGAGTGTAGAATGGTAGCGTGTCACGAGATTTGAGACACAGTTTGGATTCAAGTGTTTCTAACTTGGTTGAATCACTAAATTATTTAACTGGTAGATTGATTCAATATGAGAAATGGGAGTTTTGCAAACCCAACAATATTAAACTCATACTATTATGATGTAAAAGTAGGACGACAAGAAGTCTGCCAAAACTGGAACAAAAGGAATACAATATTCCTCGAACTCCAAAAATAGGTGTCCAATCTCCTGCAATGAAAGAAACAATATTGCTCTAAAAGGAGATACCAAAAAGGCCTAACTGACTGAATTTCCGTAGGACCAAAACAAAAAAAGCCTAACTAGAAAATCTTCTCCAAAACCTACTAACTTCCTCCTCGAAGATTCTTGGATCCATCTTTAGCCATAGTACAATACCTTATAAAACTTCACACGCCATCATTTGCACCAAATTGTTGGCAATCAATGCATACAAGTACTCGCAAAAAGGTGAAATCACCAATCCAAGTTTCGTTGCTGTAACACTGTAATAAGTGCAACATGAATGATTCATATTTTCGTGGCTGCCCTACACATGACATATCACACCAACCCAATCTCAAAAAAAAAAAAAAAAAGGAAGTGAAACAAGAGGGTAAGGTAAAAAATCAATTTCTACACAGAAGCTGAGACTCCCGACATTGAGATTGAGTGCCAAGTATATCTTCTCTTTCGAACCATATTATTGGACCTAAGATTACTTCGAGTTATTGTACAATGTACACCTGAACACTTTTAACTACAAAGGGCACACAAACATCCCAATTCCCAAAGCATCTTGTAGGTAAGCAAAATTGGAGCATTTGGATTATCTCAAAGGGTATGATAATTTGAGTTTTGAAAGAAAACAAACCCAAAGAATGAAGAACACACCCCTTCTTATCAATAGAATCAGTACCAAATGGGGCATTCGCAGGAATTGCCAACAATTCAAGACTAAACAAGTTCATTGGTTTAACACTCATTCAGATTTCTAAAAGCTTAAAATCCCAAGAAACTGGAGGTGCAACCTACAATTGGAGTGACAATTCAGAGCACACGCTGATTCGTCATACAACAGTGGCCAACACAAATAGGTTCTCTTTCTCGGGGAAGAGGGGAACCTTTAAGCATTTCATACAGCTGATACAAGGTCACATTCTAGTCACCTGAAGGAATCTGGTCATAAAAGTTTTTTCCCTATTTTATTTTAACATAACAATCCATGGTCATTCCAGTTGAAACTTGGCCAAATAATTTGGATTTGATACTCTGATGTTTCATGTGTAAAGTCTGAGCTTAACACCAGTAACAGTTCTAGCAGGCAGCGAAATACATCATCTTTGAAATCAGTTATTTAACTTCTGAAACAACATAAAAATGACCAAAACAAAATGGTTTTTGAATGGAAATGTTGGTAATAACAATGTGAAACAACAGCGAGATTTACCTCATAGAACAATTCTGTGTCTTGTTTCGACCATCTTGACCTCGGCGTTTTGTTCATGTAAGTTTGATAATTAGTGTAAGTAGAACTCTCTGAACAATAGGAGTTGTTTGATCATCACTAAAGCCCCCGTGTTCCGAAGCAAATATCTCATCATCATCATAACAGGCATATGAAGTGCCAGCACTGCAGAACAGAATTCTTAGAAGTAAATTCCAGGAACAAATGAATGACTTGAGAATTATATGGAAACCAGTATCCTTAGACACAGGGCAGTGTATTACAACACGAGCAAATATAAAAAATACAAGAGAAAATGTCACTCTTCTTCGTAGCAAGCATTCATCAGACATTGATTCATTCATAGTTGAAAAATCGGTTTAAATATTCAGAATAAGAAAAATGTGTCCAGGGGCATTAATGTTGAGTCGTTGACAGAACTTGGAACCTAGGAATACAGCCGCCCCCTTGTGGATGATGTGTGATTTAAGCAAAGCTCCTCCATTAAAGATTTTTCAACTGGTGTAGGAGAAGTTGCAGGTTTTAGGGACCGTGAAAGAAAATAAGTCGTACAACTTAGAAAATGGCATACTGCTGGAATTGCAAAGAATCAGTTGTTTCAGCAGAAACTAGCCATGGTGTATGGTTGTCAAAATGGAAGCCTGAAGGACGGGAACAGACTTTGTTGACTTCAGATTGGTACGAGGGGATCAGAAAAAGTTCCAACACTCAATCCGTATAGGGTACAATAGGGTAATCAAAAGCTAGTATATAGACAGTTTCATAAGCTATAAAAAAAAAAGGTCGACTATAGGGATTTTAATGCAGCACAAGTCTAAAAATGAAGTTGGCGAAGTCAAACAAATACAAATATATTGATGTACATGAGAAAGTCAACTTGTCAGACGATAAAATTACATTGCTCAGCAGCACCTTTATCTGATTAAAAATAGACAAAAATATACAAAAAATATATTGCATATAATGAGGACAGTGGTTCTATGTAAATGTGTTTCCCTAGTGTATGATTTCAAGAACAGGGAGTATTCTAAGGATCTTAGGACCCCAAGGTATTTTTCACAAAACAGTCACAAAGTATTGTTCATATTTACAGAAGTACCACTATACCACCAACTACATGCATCACACATCGGGCTTCAGTTCTTTGAAAACATGATCCAGTGCTTCTATAAGTTATTTCAGTACCAAAATCCAATCACTCTCCTGATTTATTTTCCATTTCTAAAGAAGAAGGAAAACAAATATATTACCCGCTTGGTTGAATACTGCCATCAGCTACAAAAAATTGCATAGCAATAGCACATTGTACATCCACCGGCACATATTAGGCTCAGTAATACATCTAAATAAGATCTAGCACTAGTATAGGGGGTGTACGGTGTACCCTTCTCTAGAAATTCAACAAAACGCAATGGAACCAGTAACAGACACAGGCTAAGCTTGCTTTAAGAAAACTAAATTTATTCAGGCACGTATTCTGGAGTTCTACCATCCATTTCTCAAAGAGAGACACTAAGCTTCTTCATTCAACTCCAACAAACATTAGCAAAAGCTGAAATAAAAAAAGATAACAGCATAATAGACACATAGGAGGAGGTTAAATAAAGCATCATAAAACTATATCTAAAAAAGCTCTTGTTTAGTGAACTTTCATACCTAGGAATATTTGAAGGTACTTCTGATGTTTTTCCCTCTTTGCTCTGCACAAGAGAACCAAATGGGACCAAGGCAAATAATCAGGTATGCTTCAGCAAAACGAACAAGTTGCACGGCTATATGTGACATTGAAATGGCAACATTTTGACAACTAAGTATCAATGAAACACAGATCCAACATACATGGCCGCTCTACAAATCCATTAAATATAGGTAATCATAGCATAATGCGTAATACATACAGATATCCGCTCCCTGTGTTCGGCAAGCAAGATTAGATCTCTCATACGTAACTTTGTCACGTCAATTTCATCTTCAGGGGTGTCGAGCAAAGCTTTGTCAACTATTTCAAAAAAAAAAAAACAGCGAACACATGAAAAATGATATCACATATCTTCTAGAGGTCACAATCTGACACCCCGAAAGTGCAAGTTACCTTGTCTTCTCTTTCGCCTGGTAGAGTGAGAGAACTTTTTGGGAGGCTCTTTGGATGACGGGCCGGGATCTTCATTAGCCTTCTTAGCCTTCTTAGCCTTCTTACGCTTCCGAACAGGTTTTTCTTTCTGAGGCGCAGATTTATTAGACTTTCTTGGAGCTTTTCTTTTTTTAGTTTTTTTATTAGACTCCTGTAAGTTTTCGTCGTCAACAGCTTCATTCTCCTGATCAGCTATGGGAGGTTGTTGGTGGTCCAAAGAATCATCTGGTACCTTCACGCGTTTTCTTTTTCTAGTCTTAGCACTTGGAGAAACCTAAGTATAAAATTCAAAAAAAAAAAAAAAAAAAAACAAACAAACAAACAAAGAGAAGAGAAAAATATATCAGGTAAGGATCAAATGACAACTATATACAAGTATACAAAAACGACAGTGCAGAAGTTAGATATTACAATCTTTTCTGAAGGTCCCCCCGGATACAGTGGTTCTTCAATATCTGGGATTCGGGATGAAGTATCATCAAACCTCGATGACGAGAAATCCTGAAGATCGTTCGTTGGCAATTCAGGGATTGAGGCCTCATTTATGTATTCACTTTCAGAAGGAACATACTGAGCATTAAGAGAGCATGGAACTGACTCATTTCCCTGTGAAAAAGAGGTCCTACCGCCAGGTTGCTCCCTGTCAATTTGAGCCTTGGGCTTGGGTTTGAATTTTCCCCTCCGCTGACCTGAGATTAGCAAAATGCTAAAGAACTATACCAGTACAACTAACACGCGCGCACAAAAAAAAAAAAAAAAAATACCAGATTGCGTGGTTAACTCAAATAGATTATCTAAGGTTTCCAAGCAAGGCATGGCCTCTGCGTCCTGAAAGAAACCATAAAGAAGCCACTAAGTACTTTCGGCGAGACAAGCTCTTGTTTAAACAAATTAAATAAAGAACAATTGCATTCACCTCTATTTCCACGCATCTTGTATCTATATGGGAAACTCCACTTTTATATGAACCAGTATCAACACATGTTAAGGGATCTTGAGCAACAGTAAGTTCAGGAGATGGATAAGATGAGGATGCATTGGAGATCCTAACAGCTGACACGTTATGTTGAGGAACGACTGGAATAACAGGTTTCTCTTCTACACTCCTAGTATCAGAAGCAGGAACAGTGGGAATCTCTGAATGTGCAAGAAAACCTTCAGCATCATTATTTACCGGACATGATGTTGATATATCATTTCCAAGATGGACGCTCAGGTCAACCTCTTTCGGAGACCTATTTGCAGCTCCCACTGCCAATATAATACACGGAGTACTTAGTGCAATAAGAACCGCAAGCAAATAATGCAGTCAGGTAAAAAGTTTCATCACTCACCCGTTGAAGTGGTAGATTTAGAATAAAAATCATCAAGAGATTCCAACCCAGAAAAGATATCTGCACTCTGAGAGTAACAAAATTAACTATTATGGAGAAAGAAATGTTCTAGTCACATGAAAGAGAGAGAATCCATACTTCTCCTGCTGATTTTCCCCTGGTAAAATGCAATCCATTTTTGTCAGTTAGATCGTTGGAAGGCAGACCAACACTAGAGCCCAAAGTGTCTCCAATAACAACATGTTTCAATGAGGGGTTCACTACTGCACAATCATCCGAGGAATGAACTCCAGAAACGAAGTCTTCATCGTTTTTGGTTGAATTTTCAGTCTTCTGGGGCTCAGAACTAACTAAAGATGGCCCCACCAGGGGACTCAATTTCTTATCATCTCCAGTATCAACATCCTGAGCAGTCTGTGTAGCAGGGATTGCAGGTGGTTCCTTTCTTGGACGGGGTTTGGCCTTAGGTTGAAATTTGACACCAGTCCTAGCTGCAAGTGAATTCAAGACATTAAAAAAAACTCGGCCCACAACCGAAATACAAAACCAAATGTTTTATTGTAAAATGCGGTATCCTGTCTCAATCACCAATCACCATTTTATAGTTTCACAAGGAACACACTGGAATGGTGAGGAAGATTAACTAACTTTTTTTGGCAGCAGACTCGGAAAATATTTCATCCAGAGCGTCCAAATCAGTACCCATGGCAATGGGCTATAGCCACAAGCAAGTTTGAGAAAGCTGCAACTGATGTGGAATCTAACTACACCAATTCCACAACAAAAAGTTGTTGAACTTCACCTTTCCTGCTCTTTCCAGGAGTTAAAAGCTCAATTTCCAAAGCTGTGAAACAATACAAAAATCCAAACGTTAATCATTTGAAGAATTAATCCTTGCTGTTCCCAATTAGTTGGGCTTGGAACCAGGGGCGGATGGAAGATGATGCCCGGGTGCCCAGGCCACTGCACAACTCCAAATATTCCTTTGGAGGAAAAAAGTTACTAATATAAATATGTGGGGAAATACTTCCCCATAATTTTAAGTTACCAACAATTTTTTCGGTCCCGCAAGTAAAATAAAATTACGGCCATGTATATACACATAAACTTAAACCTACGAAGGAGTATTATTTTTGCGACCACTATAGAACCAAACGTGGTTCCGGCGAGGCGGCATTCGATACAAATACTGCGTCCGCCATTGCAGTTGGAACAGGTAACAAGCACTGACAGCTGAAATCTTTCTGTTACATAAAAAATGAGAACATAATCCTTAAATCATGTATTTAGTCTGTCATGTATATCTTCAGTCAATGTTCTATTTATCGCCTAGGAATTGGTCGGTTCTAGGGGCAGCAACATCTCGATCGTGACTAAATCGGAGAAGTCGTTTAGCCGAACAAACAGAGATCGCGGGAGAGAGACAAACGGGGAGAGAGAGAAAGAGAGGACCTTGGTGGTTGCCGCTGAGGCCTGAGAATCCAGAGGAGAACGATACAGACCAGGGTTGGAATCAGTATAGATTTTGTATATGATAAAGTAACATTTAACTCCTTGAAACTTTCTATTATTACAAAATGTACCTTTAGATTTAGAAATTTACAAGGTATACCCTCCGCGGCTCTGGATATGCTAGTAAAGGAGTATTTGTTTTGGGCGAAAACAGTTTCTGGAAAACGTTTTCTAGAAAATAAAGGCTCCCGATCAGCTGTCCCGCTATTCCTGTCCCTAGCCCCTGTCCCAATACAAAACGGCACAGTTTTGCTGCCACTCCAACCCTTTGCCAAATGCAATTTTGTGGGGCCCACTTTCGAGTCCCACACAAAAGATTTGAACCGTTAAATAATTTTAAAATAATTATTAAAGTGGTCTCGGAGAAAATCAAGCCAATTGGATATTTTTACGTTATTCATCTAATTCTTTGATTTTCATTCAAAATTCAGGATCCTACCAATTTGCAAGAATCTTTGAAAAAATTAATAAAATTGTGGGCTCAGAAATCCATTGATCTGAACCAAAAGAGTCGTAGGGCTCGTTGAGAAGAGCATCCAGTAAAAAAATTATCATGTTCGGATATTGATAGGTATGAAAAAAACTCATATTTTTAGTGTTTTGATACCTATCGATTTCCGAACAAGATAATTTTTTTACTGGATACTCTTCTCAAGGACCGCTACGACTCTTATGATTCAAAGAGTACCCAATTGAGCAGCATTAAAACAAGGAAATTTAGCATACCAACATAAAACTGATATGGGCCAACATTAAAACAAGGAAATTTAGCATACCAACATCAAACTCAGCCACGTATTTCTCTACTATGGAATTAATTGCTCAACACAACTAGGAAAGAGAACAAGACAAGACAAGAAAAGTCGGTCCAATTCTGAAATGGGTTTCTCTATTAATCATATTGGAAGGAGTATCTCAAAAGTAAGGTCACTTTTGGAAGGAGTGGCATATTCAGAAACTTATACAATTCGTTGCTCAACTGTCCTGCAAAAAAGAACACACTCTTCTGGAGTAACCAATAGGGCAATTTGGGTTTTATACAATTCTCATGTAACTCAAACTCAAATGCACATTTGTGAAGTGCAGGTGATCAAACTTAACCAAATTAATCAATACTAAAACGAAAATAGCAATACCCAAATCAAGCAAAGAGGAAAAGGAAACAGTGACACACACAGACACATACACACACCAAAATAGGAGTAAACTTATTCGTAGATCTAGGTTTTTGAAAAATGTAGGGTTTCACAGTAAATCCAAACACAGAGAGAGCGCGTTTGAGAGAGAGAGAAAGAGAGAGAGACCTCGTTGTGCGCGATGTAGAGAAGATCGATCGAGTCCTTCGATTTGCTTCGCACTGCAAAAAAAAAAAAAATTAGGGTTTTTTCAGACAAATCGAAATAGAGAGAAAGAGGCAGAGAGAAATATTTTTTTGAATAAAGCCAAAATAGGTGGATTATTTTGGCTTTATTAAAAAAAAATTGAGTTTTGACCATAAATTTATACTTGTTAGATTTGTCTTGTCGAGAAGAATCCAGAAACCAGCAAATCTTGATGCAAAACTAATGAATGCAAAAAAAATAGAAAAACCAAAAACTGGTTTTTTACCCAAAGGAGACCCTGGGTGAGGGGATGGGTGACCCGGTATTGTTTATGACCCGTACCTTTGACCCGCGAGCTCTTTTACCCGACTTTAGACCCGCGAACTCTTTCTTTTCCCACAACCAACGGTGTCCGTTTGAGGTCCGGATTTTCTTAAAGTCCAGGCTACCGGACTGGAAGGAATCTGTGTGTGTGTATATATATATATATATATATTTTTTTTTTTTGACGGAGCGTTCTAGCAGAAGAAAACTATTCTTCTAGTTTTTAATATCCTTCTAGTATTCAATAAGTTAGGAAAAATTGAATGATTAACGTGGGAGAGTTGCACCTATTTATACTAGTAGTAGACTTAGCTAATAAGGTAATACTTGGCTACTAAGAATATACTTTGGAGTAGGGACCAAGCAAAACAAAACAAGGAAATAAGATAACTCTAGAAAATTAAAAAAAATAGGAAACTAAATCGTGCTAAACAAGCAGCACTAAATAAGAACTTTCTGGGATTTTGCATTAGGGTTGCAAATGCGCGGATTGGATGGGTTTGGCGGTGTTGATATGAAATATACGTACTCTCTTGCTTATCACAACCTTTCTTATTTTATAATGAGTTTGTAAAACGGTGTTTATAGGTAAAAGGCATAAACAAATAAGGACCGGGTTTTTTTTTTGTGCAAATAAGATATCTTAATTCGTCTAGGATAGGAATATATTTCTCATTTCACAAATTGTAATCACCACCATTAAAAAATTATAATTGCGCTCTCATCTTTATTTCAATCATATTTTGAGCTCCATGTTGTTAAATACTATAAATTTTACCATGTTAAGATTACACATACTCATTGATTACCTGATAGTCTGATTGGTGGAAATCATATGGGTCAATGGAATTATTACAATTTTTGTTAATAATGTTGTTAGTTTGTGGGTGGACCGCACAACTTTTTTAACAATCAGAGTGAGGGTAACGTTCACCTTTATTTAATGAGGGGTGAACAAAATTGCACTTTTTCTCGACCTTATTTTTATGTTGTGTTTGAATTTTGCATAAGACTAGAAAAAGAAATGAAAAAAAAATGGAAGAAAATTTTTGCATAAGACTTGAATTTGATATTTTTACCCCTTTTCCCTCTAAACCAAAATAATAGGAGAGATTTTTTTTTTCATTTTCGTTTCTTTTTTTCTTTTGCACGAGTTCCAAATAAACCCTAAGTCTTTTAGTACCAATTTTTACACAATTACTTAATTGTCCTTACATAAATAAGAGACTTTCACCCATGGCCATTTACCAATTCTTGTTCTTACAAACATTACCATATACTCCCTTCCCTTCCCTCCCAATTTATTAGACCATTTTGAGAATTCCAACTTATTAGGAAAACATCATCAATATACTTGTCATATTATTTTTTTCTTTCCTTCTTGTACCCTTCAAAACATCGTCATTGCATGTATTTACTTTTTAAAAGCAAGGGCCAATTTTAGAATAAGATTGTTAACTTTTTGAGTGATGTATCACGAGAGAATAACCTGTTATGTAAAACGCAATAAGTTAATTTTAGAATAAGTTATTTTTGTGAAACAAACATACATGTTCCTATGAAAGGATCAATATTCCATCAACCACCACCACCACCCCCACCACCACCATCATCAGGTCATAGGTTCTTTTGGTGGTAGTTGAAAAAAACTCTCATAAAATTTCAAGTTATCAATCATCTTTTCGCGGTAGTTATAAAATTAAATGGCAGCTACATATATATACGTACTCACAATCTTGTCTGTTGGAAATATTCGTTAGAATTTCTGTAAATTTATATAATTGGAGATAACGACACAACAATATAATAATATGGCAATACTACAAATATAAAATAAGAGAGATTATGAAAACTTATATTGATCGAGGCATGCGTAAAACGCTCTCCTAAGAGAAGATATGTCTCCGCTTGCACCGAGTTGTGTGACATTCCACTCCCAAGATACAATGATCATCCACGGAAGCTTTGTGTGCAGTTAAAGCTTTCCACACGAATCAAGAATCGCCCATATGCTCAAAATAATAAAATCTATATCTCAACAAATCTCGATATATGTGTGTTACATATAGCTCATAGGTTTGATAAAAGATATTTTCTTTCTAAAACCTCTCTTCATCTTGTGGACTAGCCACCTTTAAATAGAAAAACAAACCTCCTATGCAATTAACTATTGCATATAATAGACACTTAAATATATAATATATTATTTGGGAGTTACTAATATTAATAACCAATAACCACCAATTTAATTAGCTAATATAATTTGACCCAATTAATTGGTTTAAAGATATTTTAAAAGCTTTTTTTCTAACATTGTCTATTTTTCAGAATTAGCCAATAGCAATATATCTGAGGACTATGTAATTTATATTGACGTAGAAATATATGTGATTCTGTCACGCCCTCAAAATTTGAAAGATAAAACATTTTATAAATTCCACGTGGATGGTCAACAAGTCCACGGTCCACGTCAAGTCCATATAAAACATAGAAAGTCGTAGTCAACGAATTTCAATAGTCTAAGGGTACCCGTAAACCCAAAGATATAAATACAGTTTTTTTTTTTTTTTTTGTATATTTACAACCCAATGTCAAAAGAGGAAACTTAATCAATTTACAAAATCATCTTAACAAAAATACAAGTTCTAAGATGATAAAATAACTCTTCCATTTAGCTTTCAAAACCAATGCATGTATGCACTCCATGTCATGCTCCGTGATGGGTAGCTGAAAATTGATAGGTTGAGCTACACTAGCCTAGTAGAAAACCATTCTACAAACGCTAGGTGTATTAAGTATGATATGTGCACATGAAGTTGGATACCAAAAATGATTTGAGCAAGATATGGCATAGATGACTAAAACAAGTGATAAATGATCATAAAGTACACATGTGTCCAACGAAATACATTAATGTCCAAAAATATCCAAGTGTCCAACTAGCTCATTTCTCAACCTCACCACAAAGGTGTTATGTATCCACGATTAACTATTTCCACCATCAACACTATAAATCTCATTAACCCATCATGTTTAAGCTTGTGGATGTTGAAATATTCTTCCGAGTCTTTTGGGCCTCGTGGAACCCATGTCCGAGTCTTATGGGCCTCGTGGAACCCTTCCTAGCGACTCACCGAGTGGTAGTCCTAGTGCATCAACTCACATTACGTTCCAAAGACCACTAACTATTTCATACATGTGTAGACACCCCAATTTTGAATCCAAAATGCACTCGAGCATTTCCAATGATGAAGCGGACCAATCATGATTACCTGGAACTTGTGAGTTTGACTTGAACTTGACCAAATTAACCAAGCAGCAACCAAAATAACCCAAACCAAACCAAACACTGTTGAACCAAGCCAAGCCAGCAATCTGCCATCAAGCACCCTGAGCGCTCAATCCCCTAGCCTTGAGCGCTCAACCAGGAGAAAGCACCTTGAGCGCTCAAGCCCACGGCTTTGAGCGCTCAACTCTGATCCAGTCAGCAACCTGCAGAATATCTAATCATGAGATTTTCTGCATGGGAGCGTCTGGGGATGATCTGCTACGATCTCTATACGTGTATACACCCCACTAACTCCAGAAATACACCCAAAAATACCCCCAAATACAAAACCCACTCTTTCTCTCTCCTTTCTTCCCTCCCACTCATTCTATAAAATCCACCCACCACCCCCGGTTTTGAGAGGTTAGCCATTCTCATACTCCAGCTCAAAAACTCTCCAGAAATTCGATCATCTCTCTCTCTAGAAAACCACTCTTCCAACCATCAAAACCGTTTGCAAAACCACTCATCAAATCCAGAAATTAAGTCCTTGATCATCAACCAACCTCCCACATTGTCTAATTCGATCACAATACAAACAAAATCATCCACAATCATCCAACCCCGAGCCCAGAATCAAGTCCAAACTTCAAGTATTCCCGAAAGGTAGTCAAAATGTGAAAGTCTCACTGTTTTGGTTCTTCTGAGGAAGACCAGCGTGTTCAAGCAAGTTCTTTTTACTTGTCTTGAACTCACAGAGGTCTGAGAGTTGTTCAAAAATCATTTTCAAAATTACAGTTGCAACGGGGGTTGAGCGCTCAAGCCTCAGGCTTTGAGCGCTCAAGCCCAGTTCTGGTTAAATTCTTTTTGTGAATCTCGAGTTCCTTTCTGGCTTCGATCATCATACAATGGTTATCTGTGTTCATGATATCTTTGAAACAGTCCATTTCTATTTCAAAAACACATGCATGAGTATTAATTAACTATATTATGATGATCAAAGCCCAAAACCCTTGTGAACTTACCATTTTAAATGCAAAATGGTGGTTGGATTTTCTTTCTTTACTCATGTGTAAAATGTTTGAGGTCCTGAGAATCATCGATCATCTTTTTTAAGTCAGAAACTGGTAGGCCAGCTTACGGCTTGAGCGCTCAAGGTCATTAACTTGAGCGCTCAAGCTGTTCTTTGGTGTTTTATGGGTTATTAGTTGATTCAATGATGGATCTTGATGTAACTTGTTAATCGTGTGTGTGTGAGTTATTATTGTTGTGCTCAGGACTTGGATTCCCCTCTTTCCTTCTATTTTCAAACATTTCTTTGGGGATTCATCGAAATTACATTCTTTTCATCCTTCTTTATGAGATTGATCAATTTATTTGTATCTGTTTCTCCTGAAAAGTCCTTAAAAAGTGATCGATCACGAAAAGAAGTTACAAAAAGGGTGTAGTTTCACAGGAGCCTGGAACTGGATTGAGCGCTCAAGCCATGGTCCTTGAGCGCTCAAGCTGGTTTGAAGGGCTTGAGCGCTCAAGCCTCCGTCTTTGAGCGCTCAACCCCCTATGCCGGAATCCAGTTTGCAAAACAGTTTGTTGGGCCACAATGTTTGTATTTTCTGGGTTTGTTGTATTATTTCTGTAATTTCTCATTTCTTTGCAAATATTTGTAATAATTCCATTTATCATCATCATCATCATTCATGTAAACCATCAAGCACAAGCATCCACCTTAGGTATATCTTTCATGTTTTTATCATTTATGTGGTACCCATCCCCGACCTCCCTATGTTGTGAATAAATCGAATTTTGAATATTCTTTAAAATCCCACGGAACATCGAGTAGAGACCGGTTCACGGACCGGGCAAGAGGGGTGCCGTAAAACCCTTCCCCTCTCGTAACCAAACCCCCGAATCCGAGAAATCTTTGGTTTTATCAAGATCAGTGAAATCCTTTTTCAAATGGGTAAAAGAGTCATCTTTTTATCGGTTTCTCGGGTTCGGACCTAAAATCCGGGTGGCGACTCAAACAATCACAATCTTTTCGAACGCGAATCGCGCCGAATCCCGGTGGGCCGTCCACAACATGTCCAAATAATGAACATCAGACCTTACCATTTCATGTGATGTACGTCACCAATTTCTACAAAGTTTACATGTGTCAAACGTAATTTGAAAAATCAAGGAAAATAACCAATCATACAAAGATGGACTGGGAAGGGGTATTTCGGTCATTAACAAAGTGTACGATGTGGATATGTCAAGTATGGAACCAAACAAGTCAATCGGAAACCAAAGGGGAATTTTTTCTAAAATTTTGAGAATGGTATGGATACCTCCCGAGAGTGGTATGGATACCAATGCACAACTAGCGAACAAAATGTTTGGTATCCATACCTCACGAAGTTGGTATGGATACCAAAGCTACAAACAGTTTTTAAGAAAGGTATGGATACCCTCGAAATTGGTATGGATACAAATGCACATCCCGCGAACAGACAGATTGGTATCCATACCTCACGAAATTGGTATGGATACCAAAGGCTCCGAAAATGAAATTTTGACAGCTTTTCCCAAATGAATGAGGGTTCCAATCCAAGTCAATTTTGGGACTTCAATCATCAACTAAGCATGGAATAAGAGTTTATCAATCACCAATTCAAAGATTTAACAACCAAATGAGTGGGAACCAAACTCAAACAAAACTACACCCATTTCCATGGAGATTTCAAGTTTTAGCTAAAAATTTATAGGTAACCCAAAGATATACACAACAAATCAACAAAATACAACTAGAGAGAGTAGAAATTTGTCCCCTACCTCAAAGATCAAGCTCCAAATGTGAAGAAGATGAAAGACCCAACTCTTGTTCTTGAATCCCAACCAAAATACACCTCCTCCAAGCAACAACAAACGCACCCGGACTCTAAATCATGCGTAGATGATGAATATGAGGTTGAATCTTGAGTTTGAGAGGTGTGGGAGGTGGATTTGAAGTAGGAAATGAAGGGTTTTTTAGAGGAGAAGGAGAGGGAGAGAGAACCGTGAGTTTGGGGATACGAGAGATGTGTATTTTGTCAAAAAATCTGACCCTTCACATTGAGGGTGTTTGGCAAACTCCTTTTCAACTGATTCTCTTTTTTACATTTTGGTTGTTTGGCTGCCTCAAAGTAGAAGTTGTTTTTGCAAAATGACTTCTCAATTTTGAAGAAAGGAGAAGAGAAGTTAAAAAGAGGGTAGGAGGAGCTTTTTGATTTCTCATTTTTCACTTTTCCCATTTTGATTAACAAAAATACCTACAAAATGTATTCTACACTTATCTCCCAAACACTGCTCTTGTTGCAAAATGCATTCTGCACATTTTCATCCACACACTCTACCAAATTCAAAATACATTACATCCATAATTCGAAACATCAAAAAGGCAAAAAGTTGAAAATGAAAAACCAAAAAGTAGGCTCCCAAACACCCCCATTAATTGTATATACACTCTCACACTTGCACTTAAGCCCCTCATGTTTCTAACATGTTTTAAAGACACCCCAATGCATATCCTCACTTCACATTGACCCCATATTGCATTTTCAAGCGATTCTCACACTTCACCAACATTATTTCTGAAAAATTATTTAAAAACACGAGTCTTTACAGATTCGGTCTTGCTAAGTATAAATTATGTGTGCGTCACTGTCCGTTTGAATTTAAAGAAAGGTATTCTTTTAAATGGTCATGATTGGTCACATATATTTTACATGCCCCCGAGTCCAAAATTAAGGAATTAATAGAAATATAAATAAGGTGATTGGTAAAAAGGCACACGATATGCAAGTATACCGTTTTCTCTATTGGGATGGTACGTATCGGTACTAGTATGTATCTACGTTCTGGGTTAATCGCAATATACATTATAGCTAAAGTAAACCCGCAAAAGATTTGCAGTTTCTTGTAGCATTAAATATCAAAGTAGTTTTAAAATATTTAAGAAAACAAACTTCTTAAGCTCATAAGTTTCAAAAATAACAAATCCATAAAACAGGCAATATATACCTTTCAAAAGCCTTTTTAGCCTTTGCCACCGTCTTCTCCAAGCTCAAACCTTTCACTTTCTCCTTATCCTCCGTCGTCTTCCTCTTCTTTCGACCCGGGTTCCGATCCATCTTCTGACTCTGCCACTCCGTTTTTTTCCTTTTTTCGGATCTTCGGTCCTTCGAGTATCCGATAAAGAATCTCTAACATGTCCTTAAAGTACCCAAACTCCGTTATAGCCTTCACGTTGCAGGCTAGGGTTTTCGGGTGGTGTTTGTGCAACCACAACGCCGCTGTGTAAAACCCTTCCTTATCAGACTTCCCGGTCCCACGTACACCACGTAAGTGGCACACGAGTAACGAGTTTTAGGGACATTAATGCATTGTGGTCCCACACCGAAACCAATCTTTTCACCAATTGTTCTGGTGGGGTGTTAGGCACCACGTGGAAGAAGAAGTCGAGGCACGGGTTTCCAGTAGCCAAGTAGGTGGCAGAATTGTTTTCGGTGAAATCCATTGGAGGAGGATTGGAGGTGGTGGTGGGGTGGCGGATCTCCGGTGGTCCGAGGAGTGGTGTTGCCATCGTGGAAGTTTTGCTTTTTCCTATGTTGGTTTGATGGGTTTGGTAGGAAATTTGGGTTAGGGTTTGTATGTGTTGCGAAATTGGATGCATGTGGTTTTGGAACCCTACAAGGGTAAAATTTCAATGCTTTTTTTTTTTAACCGATCAACGCCTTTTTAATAACCAACAATAGTCGAGCCACATATTTTGCCAATTTAACAATACTAGGACTTGCAAGTGGAGTGCACTGCAGTTGGTGCCTCCCTTATACTTCCATGCACATGGGCAGGGTTCGATTCTGTAAGCACTCATCCCCCTCCCCAAGTCCCCTAGGATAGAGTAGATTAAGATTAACGAATGGCAAAAAAAAATAAAAAATACTAGGACTTAGCCAATCACCTTATTTATATTTTCTATCCCTTAATTTTTCAGACTCAAGGGCATGTAAAAATATGTGTGAGCAATCCTGACCGTTCAAAAGAAAACTTTTTTCTTTAAATTCAAACGGACAGTGGCGCATGCATAATTTATACTTAGCAGGACCGAATCACCTATATTTCTACATCAATATAAATAATATAGTCCACAGATATATTGCTATTTGCTAGTTTTGAAAAATAAAAGAGATTGTGTGTACGTATATATATGTAGGCGCCGTTTAAGAGGAAAGAAAAGCTCAACAAATGTACATCAATTACAGATTAAGAGGAAAGAAAAGCTCCTAACATTGGAGAGACAAGAAGGAACTAAATCAACACACCTCAACCTTATCTTAAGAAAAGGCTTTCAGACGGAGAAGATAGATCATTGGAAGCCAAATGCAACGGATCGAGGAAATGTTCTTAGGCCTGGCTTAGAGATTTACGAGGCCCCGGTCAAGTTTTGAAAATGGGGTCTTTCAATTTTTCTATATAAATTACTTTTTCGAGATGAGAAACAAAATGGCCTTGTGTTATATTGACACATTGCTTGTAATGGTGTTGGACCCAAGGTTGTGGGTTCCAATCTCATCATTACCCTTTTGTTTTGAAACAATTTTTTGCACAACTTCATCAATTGTTCGCGTAAAAATGCCCTAGGGGATCGAACATGCAACCTCCTATATATATAACACCCTTTCTTCCACTGCGCCACACAAAAATCTTTCTGGATACTTGATATACTTAATATTTAATATCCCTCTATATGGGTCCTAAAAATGGACAATTTTTTGTGAGCCCCAGATCCAACCTACATAGCCTTCCCTCAAGGCCGGCCCTGAATGCTGAAGTATGCAATTATGCATCAGATCAGATGAGCTGAAGCCAGTTCCATTAAGGTCTACGAAAAGAAGCTGATTGAATTGATGGGTTTTGGCTCACATTTTTTGGAACTAACCAATTAGTTGGTTAATTTGGTGGTGGTAGTTTGGAATATGAAAGGGTGGAGGTGCAAATAATGCCTCTCATGGTTGGAATTTGTTTAGGCCTTTTATAATCCAAGGAAACCAGGAGCTTACATCTCTCTATTTAAGGCTTGGCTTGTGGTTCTTTATTCGGTACAAGGGAAAACTAGTGTACAAGTCCTGTGAGCTTGTGTGAGAGTTAAAAGTGTGGGTATAATCCTTTTGTAATTTGTTCTTCGGGTTGGGTGAGTGTGGGTGTACAAGGGGTTTGGTTTTTCTTGTACAAGCTATTCTCACATAGTGAAAAACAGGTACTCTCCTGTGGATTAGGCATGTTTTTGTCGAACCACGCATATCTCTTGTGTCGACTCTTCATTTTATTTTTCATCGTACTTCTATTGGTTGTGTTTGTGGTTGTGTTCGAATCTCCATTCTTGTGTGCTTTCGTGTGTAATCCCAACAATTGAATCAGTAACTAGACTATGAGTTGCAGCATATAACTTGAGTTGACTTGAGATGCAGCATAAGCTTGATATGCAGGGATGGGGTAATAATATATGCTCAACTGAATCTGAAAAAGCACTTGCCAACTATGAAAACTCCACCTCCAATCATGAAGGTGCAAATTAGATCAGACAAGGCATCACCACGTCCAGAAGAGAGATATAAGCCAACTAGGTCAAACATAAGACCAAAATCTCTAGACACAAGACAAGAGTACCCCAAACAACCCCAGACCAAATAAAGAGAGAAAAACCAAAAGACCCCCAGCACCCAGCCACAAAAAGACCCCCAACCCCCAAACCAAATAGTTTGACTCACCCCAGATTGAATACTTAATTATTATTTTTTGATAACTAGGTGTTCGGGCCAGCTTTCGCGCACCTCAATTAATCTTGGGAAACCAATCTCACCGTCCACTAGCGCGAGCCCCATTTAAAGTCAGAGCAAAGTTCTGTATGGACTAGCCCCCAAAAGAGTTGATAGCACCTAAGAGGTTTCGAACCTGAGATCTTAGGAGGGAGCAAACCCCTAAGTCCCAAACCTTGACCGCTAGGCCAACCCCTTGGGGTTCTAGATTGAATACTTAAGAAGCATCCAGGATGCTCTTAAGCCTGAAAATGAAGTCATTTATGGAATAACCTTCAAAAATATCCTTTAGATTTCACCCAAAAGGCTACTCTAAGTTTTTATTAGATCCACATATTCCTCCAAGCAAATAGCCTTATCTTGAAAAATACATATTCATTTCTTTGTTTCCAAATTGACCATAGGATTGCAAAAGGGACACATATCCAAATCATCTTGATTTTGGGTTGAACTTTGTAATTCCTCCACCAAGAAAAAATAGACTCCACATTGAGACGGGTATAGCATACCCCACCACTCCAAGATCTTACATGCACCAAACATTCCAGACAGGGGGCAATGAAGCAGTGAATAGTATATAGATTCCATCATCTCACCACAAAATTTACACAAAGCTTGATTTTGCTACAGAATGACTCTAATTTTAAGAAGGAAATCACCTTTTTTAAGTTTCCCTAGTTTTTTCACACATATGTACTAACTTGTTGAATTTTTTTCACTCGAGGGACTTGCAGGGACAAACTCTGTACAACTTTCCCAAGTAGAACAAAAAGAGAACGAAAGAGTTTTTGGAGCCTAGGCATCCCGGCACCCCATGGTGGGAGAGCTCCAACGTCGGACACAAAGAGAACGAAAGAGTTTTTGTATATCAACTTCGGGGTTTGCTCTCACCTAAGATTTCAGGTTTGATTTTCTTTGCTAGTAACTCTTGGGGCCACTTCACAGCCACATGTCAGCGTGTGAAAAAAACTGGGGAGGGCTGTAGGATTAGTTCGATATGCGTGCAAATTGGCCCAGGATACCCTACAATCCGGGAAAAAAAAATTTAATGTAGCATTAATGTGGAATCTGAGTACATTTTGGAGGAGATGCTGACGGAGTCC
>CM029272.1:33524027-33590408 GCA_016920895.1 Vaccinium myrtillus
CAACAATGTGGGACCCACACACATTTTCACAATAGTGGTTGAGATTGAATTGATCTGACGGTTGAGATTCACCCAAAAATAGTTAGTTTCCCCCTCAAATCATTTGAATATGGCATTTACCGTGCTATGCACAACAATTGAACAAATCGAATGAAATTAAAAAATATTCCACAACTTACTTTCATTGTAATAGATGTTAATAGGGACAGATAGGTTAATAGATTTGATTGATCCTTAACCAGTAGAGTTTTTCAAATCTAAATTTTCTTCTTGTTTGGACCAATTGAATTCTAAAATAATTAAAATATTAACGTAATTAGACATCTTTAGATTAAGCCACTTGTCGCACTCATAGGGCTTCTCACAAAAAACCCGTGCAATACTACATTGTATAGATTATGTAATTTACAAGGCAATAAGTTATCTCTTAGCCAAAAGGAGAAGCCTTTCCTATTCCCAAGGCAATGCAATCAATTCACTCTACTCTACACATCCTTCCTTGTGTTAGTTTATTACCAAAAAGAGTGGAAAAAGGCAAAATCTTTTTCTATTCCTAATTTTCTATCCCTCCCCTCGTACCGAATCCAATTTGGCTAGCACTTGATTTGATAAAATTATACATCTATGTTGTGATCAAAAAACAAAATTTGACTAGAAATACAATTTTAGACATCCACATCCCTAATTAAACAATGGTTTCTATTAATTGTTTCATGAATAAGTTATTCAAAAAAACATCGGAGTTCTTTGGTGGGTAACTCTATCTTCACAGTCCACATCCAATTGAGCGCCCTATGCCCCTATCTCTACAAATACAAATCTCCAAATCCATCAATTGCAAAGGGCTTCTTTTAGTCATCTCCTGTTGATTTTTTTCTGTTCGTTTAATTTTCTAAATGGTGCACTCAAGCTATTGAAAGATTTATTTTGGAACTTGAGATATGAACCCTAACTCCGTGAATACTCTTCTTTTAAATATGGTTGGTGTAGCTTTTTATAAATTTGAAAAAAAGTTCAAACTTTTTCTAGATTGTCCTTAATATTGAATCAATGTATAACACCTTATTATATTAGAAGGGGCTCGTACATGTTCTGCAGTACACCCTGTGAATACTCCACTGGTATGAAAATTCTTAATGTTAATTGAGTACCGGGTTCTCCAATAGATTGACCCGCAATAATTACATCTTGGTGTTTTTTGTCAAATCCTTAATTTTGTAAGTTAGGAACATGCGTGAAGGATGAGTCCTACATCGGATAAAAAGAAAAAGAGTTGGACTTTAATATATAATTGGATGGCTCACCACTTACAAGGCTTACTCTTTTAAGTGGATATGGGTCATTCAATGTATATTGGGTCCATGTGATGTGGTGGACTCCATGGATATTCCTCAACACATTGGGCCTACACGCACACGGGAAGAACCTCAAGCGGATTAGACTCTCAACAAGTGATATCAAAGCCGAAGGCTGACGATCTATGGGCGGACGCTCCCAGAAGCATCGGTGGTTGTGGGCTTGCACAGAGACTCTTGGAGGAGCAAGGAAAATCCATTGTAACTCTCGATGGGGCAAGAAAATTTATGGTGTGCAGGGCAATTGGCCAGCAGCAAGGTGGCTCTCGATGGAGTGGGTACTCTTGATGGAGCAAGAAAATTCCTGATGCGTGCGGCACTTGGCTCACAAGCAAGGTGGCTCTCATGGAGTATGGTGGCTCTCAATGGAGTGGGTGCAGTAAATAAGCCCCAGTTCAGACACGGTGTTGGAGAGAGAGATCAACGATTAGGGTGAGTCAAAGTGAATCGGATCGAGGGGGAGTGAGGCCCAATACATGGTTCACGCATGAGGGAGATTGTTAGGAACATGTGTGAAGGATGAGTCCACATCGGATAAAAAGAAAAGAGTTGGACCTTAATATACAATTGGATGGCTCACCACTTAAAAAGGCTTAGCCGGTATGTGGATATGGGTCATTCAATGCATATCGGGTCCATGTGATGTGGTGGACTCCGTGGATATTCCCCAACGGGGGCCTACCCGCACAGAGAAGAACCTCAAGCCGATCGGGACTTCTCAACATTGTCAACTTTGAATAAAAAAATTTACAAATTAGAGTTCGAAGTAATCTCATTTTTGTGTTAAATAAGTCTTGATAAAAATAAAGTAAATATCTAAGAGTACTACCAAACACTTTGTTTATTAGCATATTTAAGAAAATAAGTGAATGAATCGAAATGGGGCCTACATAGATTTGATGATCTTGGAGTACCATTACAAATCAAAGTGGAATTGCGGTAATGTGAGCTGAATTTTTTCCCAAAACTAAGAGTATTGGGGCCAAGTTACGGTCACCTCAAGTCCTCAACTAAATTTTGGGTAGCTTTCCAACCGTCCACTTAGCAGCGGGTCCTATTAAAGCTACTCAAAAGAATTGATGTAATGCACATGTGGTTTAATTATATTTAGAGGCTTTGAGAGCACCTTTTTTTTGTTACATTTGTATATGAGTTTGACTCTTATTAAAGTCTTTTTGTGTCATGTTTGAACTTGGATCCTATGAATGCAACACGGTGTTGGTTTGAATTTATGGCTCGGATTATAGTTAAATTCAAAGCATATCAATGCGTATTGGCCTATTTACATAATTTGAACCATCATTGATAGTGCCATAGGCATGGGCAATTTTTTTGAACAGGTAGCATGGGCAATTTGCTAGTAACAATTACATAGCATAAAATCAATTAGGCCTGAGTGCCTTACCATTACACCTTCTCGTATTCACATTTTGCACCAATAGCCTTAGAGCATCGCAACGGTTAAGCATATTTCTCGAGTCAAAGCCATCATTTGAAACAAGGCCTTACAAAACGACCTCCAATGGTTGGCCATTTCTCCTAAAAATAGTTTTGCCATTTCTCAAGCAAAAATTTGGCACAAGACATGGCAATTCCACTTATTGCCACATCAGCAGTTGTAGGTTGCTATCTTTTTTCCAAATCTCTCGGAATGATTCGGGTGATCCAGAGGTCATGATGGTTTAAGGTTTAAAAATGGCTTGAGCACCATTGGAACTAGTTTGCCAAATTTTGAGAAAATAGCACTCGAACAAGCCAATAAATATACTAGGCTTGGAAAAAAATCTCAAACCTGGAGACACTCTTTGTAATGACCCACCCTAGTGACATGCTAACTCTTAGCCTAACCATGTGGCTCAAAAGGTTAACCTTGAGTTATACAAGAGTTCCTCGGTATTCATTATATATAATACTCTACCTCAACTTAAGCCACCGATGTGGGACTCAAATTGGGTTCTCACAATCACCCCACTTAAGATCGCAAAATGTCCCGCTGCGCCCCATGGCCAACCAACTTCCACCCACCAAGCGATGTAGACAAGTACCCGCGTAAGCACATCAAGCTCGTCTCATGTGGGACCCGTCCAAGCACGATAAGCACCTCAAGCTCCTCAGTTATCGACTTATTGGGCCCACCCAAGCAGTCTCCTCGCTCACTTCCGGCTATGCAAGCTCGATACCCTCAATGACCCGCCCGACCACATGCTAACACTTGGCCTAACCACATGACACAATAGGTTAAACTCGATTCATTATACTCCCTCCGTCCCAATTTTATAGTCCCTCGTTCTATCCTAACCGGATAAAAAAACTATTATATCTTTCAATCGATAATACATTTTATATGCAATATGGATCTTGTTTGATAGATCTTGATTTAATCTAATAAACAAAGTTGTTAGAATAGCTTATATTAGTTTGTCCCACATCGACTAATTAAGTCTTGTACTGAGATCACTCATTATATAAATAAGACTATTACGTGTTGGGGTTAGTTAACACCTTACACACTTCTTTTCTCTATCAAACAACATGGTATCAAAGCGATACTAATCTTTCATCAAACCCTAGAACGTTTCTTCCTACGCCTTTCACTCATCATAGTCACCACCAAAGGAAACCAAATCAAAACCCGAAAACCCCAAATCGACAATCTAGCCTCACCAACCATTAACCAACAACCCAATCGGCATTCCTAACCACAATCGACCAAACCAAAACCCTAACCATCAAAATCGATCTTCAAATCGACCATCCAGCCCCTGACACCAGTTCGAAACTCCATAATAAGGTTCGAAATCCCAAACCACAGTTTGAAAACCCTATATCCAGGTTCGAAAATCCCTAAATCGACTTACCCAGTACTTGAAACTCTTTAAATCAACTGACCCAGTGCTTGAAAAACCTTCAAAATTGCTTCTAGATACTGAAACTTTTAAATCAATCTTCTTGAAAACCTTCAAATTGCTTCTAGATGTTCGACATCCACACACTTCTTTAGATTCGCCTCTCTTTGTGGTTTTCTACTGATTTGTTGACTCCATGGGGTGTCCTCGACCTCTTGATGCTGCTGTTACTCTTTTTCAATCGGATTTTGTTGCGATTACTGCTATTGCTTGGGTTATGATCGTTGTTGAGGTATCATCCTAGATTGTTTCTTGTTGGTTTGGTCTATGGTAGCAAATAGATTCTTGTGTTGGTATTATGCTGTTGTTGGTGGCTGTTTTTATTATCAGAGTAATAAGAGGGTGATTAATTGGTTGGTTGTTCGTTGTTTGTTATTGGATTAGTTGTTGGTTGTTCACCTATAAGTTGGTTGGTTCAGTTATTGTTGGTTGATTAGTTGATTGGTTTTGGCAAAATGTCTGAAGAAAAGTCTACTAGTACTGGTTCCAATTCTGGGTCTATTGTTATTGGTAGTACTTCGAGCTCCTCTCAACGTCGTGAGAAAGATTCTATTACATCCATTCCTTTGAATGGCAACAATTATGCTATTTGGTCTCGTGCGGTCAAGGTTTATTATATGGGTGAGCGGAAGTTTCATTATTTGACAGATGCTCCCCCTGCCAAAACGGCTCAGAATTATGGTGATTGGGAAGCTGAGGATTGTCATATCCGTGTTGAGCTGTGGAATAGCATGGCACCCCAGATTAGTGCTCCTCTGTTTTATCTCGATACTGCCAAGCAAGTATGGGATCGGGTTGCCAGGATGTATTCTGGTATCAATAATCTTCGGCGTACATATGATCTCCATCAACAATTCTTTTCTTTGTCTTTTGGTACTGGATCCTTGGAGGACTACTACTCCAAATTTCGTGGCACTTGTGAGGAACTCCGGGTTTATGAGCCTATCTCGAGTGATCCTCAAGTTATGGAGCGTCAGCGTGAGCGTTTAGAGGTCTCTCGGTTTCTATTTGGTTTGCCTTCATCCTATGATCCAGTTCGATCTCAGATACTGGGAGAGCGGGAGTTGCCCTCTCTTGATGAGGTGTTCAGTCGACTTCGCCAGGCTTCTATCTCAGATGTTGGTTTTGTTTCGCAGCCACAGTCTGATCATTCTGCTTTAGTTGTTTCTGGTAGTTTTGGGTCGAGTAGTGGCCGTGGTCGCAGTCGTGATTCTGGGTTTAGCAGTCGTGGTCGTGGTTCTGGTAGTCGGGGTTCTGGTGGATATGATTCAGGTAATAGTTCTGGTGGTCGTGGTGATTCTGCGTCCAGTGGCCGTGGTTTTGGCCGTGGTGGAAATAGTCATGGTCGCACGTCCGGGGGAGGCAGTTCTGGTCGCAGTGGCTCTGGTCGTGGCCGTGGTACCAGATTTTGTACTCATTGTCGGGGTACAAGTCATACAGTGGACTATTGTTATGATCTTCATGATTTTCCCCAGGCTCATCAGGTTGCTCATTCTGAGGATACTGGGCAGTTTACTCATTCTACCGATAGCGCAGACTATCTCAAAGAGAGTACCAACGTCTTATGTCCATTCAGCTTTCTGCTGTTGCAGCTTCTTCTTCCACAGCTACGTTCGCTCAGACAGGTCCCTCCGTTGCTTGTGTTGCATCATCTTTTTCTTCTCCTTGGGTTATCGATTCTGGTGCTACTAATCATATGACTAGTACTTCTAAATTCTTTTCTACTTGTCAGTCCATGGATAAAACCTTTCATGTTACCTTAGCGAGATGGTTCTACCACCGAGGTTACTGGTTTGGGTTCAGTTTACGTCTCTCCGTCATTTACTTTAAACTCTGTGTTGCATGTTCCTCGTTTACCCTTTAATCTTGTGTCTATTAGTCAACTTACAAAATCCTTAAATTGTTCAGTCACATTTCTTCCTCATGGTTGTGTATTTCAGGATCTCCAGACGGGGAGGAAGATTGGTGCCGGTGTTGAGCGTGGTGGTCTGTATTACCTAACCAGTGGTGATGTTCAACCAGTTGTCCTTCAGTCATCAGAGTCCTTATATCAACAACATTGTCGGCTTGGTCATCCATCTCTTCAGAATTTGAAGCGTCTAGTGCCCTCGTGTAGTTCTCTTAAGGAGTTGTCTTGTGAAGTCTGTGAGTTGAGTAAACATCATAGAGTGCCATTTTATCCTAGGGTTGAACGTCGTGTGTCACTTCCTTTTCCTAGTTCATTCGGACATTTGGGGGACTATTCATGTGCCTAATGTTTTGGTTTTCAAGTATTATGTTATATTTGTTGATGATTTCTCTCGTATTACATACCTTTATCTTATGAAAGAGAGATCTGAGTTGAAGACTGTTTTTAAATCATTTTACATGGAAATAAAGACTCAGTTTAATACTTGCATTCGTATATTTCGGTCTGATAATGCACGCAAATTTTTTCATAGTACTTTATCTCAGTTTTTTGATGATCATGGGATTATTCATCAGACATCCTACGCTCGGACTCCACAGCAAAATGGAGTTGCCGAACGCAAGATTCGACACTTATCAGAAGTTATGCGTGCCATGTTATTTCAAATGAAAGTTCCTAAGTCTTACTGGAGTGACGCGGTTCTTACTGCATGTCATTTGATCAATCGTATGCCATCTACTGTCCTTGGGGGTCAGATACCCCATACTGTCCTATTTCCTGGTCGTCCTCTCCACTCATTACCCCCTCGGGTTTTTGGGTGTACATGTTATGTTCATGCTCTTGATCCCGACCAGAGTAAATTGGACCCGCGGTCCATTAAGTGCATTTTTCTTGGTTACTCTCGCACTCAGAAAGGGTATAAATGTTACTCCCCATCTTTACGTCGTCATTTTGTGTGTCCTGATGTCACATTTAATGAGTCTCTTCCTTTTTATTCGGAGTCTGTCCCCACTAATGATTTACCCGCATATGAGTCTCAGTGTGTCCTCTAGCCGTCCCATCAAATGCAATTCTCCACCAAAACCTTTGCAGGTATATCATCGTCGTTCTAAAAATTCGTCTGAGCCTCAGCCAGAACCATCTCAGCCAGAGCCATCTCAGCCAGCAGCACCACCTTCACCCACCGCGCCATCTTCTTCTCCGTTGCGGGATCCAGACAATCTTGATCTTCCTATTGCCCACCGTAAAGGTATTCGGTCTTGCACTCTCCATCCTATTGCTCATTTTGTTTCCTATGATCATTTGTCACCATCCCTTCGAGCTTTTACTACCTCGGTTTCTTCCGTTTTTGTTCCTAAGTCTGTTCAGGAGGCCTTATCTGTATCTGAGTGGCGGCTAGCTATGGAGGATGAGATGTTTGCACTTCATCATAATGGTACTTGGGAACTGGTTCCTCTTCCTGCTGGTAAGACAACTGTTGGCTGTCGTTGGGTATTCACCACAAGTATCTTCTTGATGGCACTTTGTTGAGCGCTATAAGGCTCGTCTTGTTGCCAAAGGCTACACCCAGACTTATGGTGTTGATTGTTCGGAGACGTTCTCTCCTGTTGCTAAACTTGGTTCTATTCGCATTCTTATTTCTCTAGCTGCAAATCTTGGTTGGCCATTGTTTCAACTTGATGTCAAGAATGCATTTCTCCATGGGTATCTTCAAGAGGAAGTTTACATGGAGCAACCACTTGGGTTTGTTGCTCAGGGGGAGCGTAATCAGGTATGTCGGCTTCGTAAAGCTCTTTATGGCCTCAAGCAATCTCCTAGGGCCTGGTTTGGCAAATTTAGTGATGCAGTTTTGAGATTTGGCATGCATCGTAGTCAGACTGATCATTCTGTGTTTTCCCTCACATCTGGTTGAGGGAAAGTATTATTGATTGTATATGTGGATGACATTATCATTACTGGTGATGACCCTGAGGTATTGATGAGCTAAAGGCCTTCTTACATCAGCAATTTCATACTAAGGATCTGGGGAAACTTCGGTACTTTTTAGGTATTGAAGTGGCCCGGTCCAAAGAAGGTATTAGCTTATCACAAAGAAAGTATGTACTGGATATCCTTGAGGATACGGGTTTGTTGGGAGCTAGGCCTGTTGAGACGCCTATGGATCCCAATGTCAAACTGCGTGTGGACCAGGGGGAGCTGCTTCACAATCCTGATCAGTATCGCCGGTTGGTTGGTAAGTTGAACTATCTCACGATTACACGACCGGATATCTCGTTTGCAGTTAGCTTGGTGAGTCAGTTTATGTCCCTCCTCGTCATCCACATTGGGAGGTCATCCTCGGGTGTGAAGTATCTTAAGCTACATCCAGGACGGGGTTTCTTTGCATGTCGAACAAAGGACACTTACGTGTTGAGGCGTTCACTCGATTCCGATTGGGCAGGAGGACCGTCTGATAGGAGGTCCACTACTGGATATTGTGTTTTTCTTGGTGGAAACCTTGTCAATTGGAAGAGTAAGAAGCAAACAGTGGTGGCTCGGTCTAGTGCAGAAGCAGAGTATAGAGCGATGGCACACACTACATGTGAGGTTGTATGGTTGCGATCATTTCTTGAGGAGATAGGGTTTAGTGTGCAGTTACCCATACCGTTGTATTGTGATAATCAAGCAGCTATTCACATTGCGTCCAATCTCGTATTTCACGAGAGGACTAAGCATATTGAGGTTGATTGTCATCTAGTGCGTGAGAAGTTAATTAGTGGTGTGATAGCTACTCCGTATGTGTCTACGGGTGCTCAGTTGGCAGATGTGTTTACTAAATCATTGTTCAAGCCACGGTTAGAGTTGTTATGTGACAAGCTGGGACTTTTTGATATTTATTCGCCAGCTTGAGGGGGAGTGTTAGAATAGCTTATATTAGTTTGTCCCACATCGACTAATTAAGTCTTGTACTGAGATCACTCATTATATAAATAAGACTATTACGTGTTGGGGTTAGTTAACACCTTACACACTTCTTTTTCTCTATCAAACAACAAAGTGTTCAAAATCACCTAAAACATTGTAGATTATAAGATATAAAACTTGGAAAAGTGGCACGAACTCCCAAAAGGGACTATAAAATTGGGACGGAGGGAGTATATAATACTCTACCTTAACTTAAGCCACCGATGTGGGACTCAATTGGATTCTCACACTCTTCCTAAGTCCTAACGATAAAATCAAATCGACAAGAAACACCCATCGCTATGATCAGTCATATGGCAAACGAAATTGATTATCGCTCAGTACGAAAAAAAACTGACCTTGCACCAATCCAAACAATTAAGGGCAGTCACGTCTAAACGCTGGCCATGTTTGACATTTGTTACTCCGACGGAACGCACGCCACATAACCATCGGTTCCCAGCTCAAACCACAAGCAGTTTCAAGCACATCTTCAACAATCACAGGTTCACCTTTACGCCAATGCCACTGGAAATGTTTCAAATCCTCACATTGTAAATCTCTGGCAGTTGGACAGAATAAATAGTTGTCAACAGAATCTTCTCGAAAGATGCTTTCCTTAAATTGTTATTACAATGTATTAATTTCACCGGCCTTATTGGAACAGGGGCACACTAGTGAAGAGCTGTTAGGCTCGTCAGCAAGGTCATCTATGTTGGCTATATCTTCTGCCTTCATCAACAACTCAGCGACCCAATCTTCTGGAAACATACACTTCAATTCCAAGCTTCCACAACCGCAACCACCCATGTTTACTGGAGGACAAGGAATGCTACCATTTTCATTGGCTTTCCACACGCTGCTAGGCCCAACAGGTATATCTGAAGTTGCTGTTTTCCTTAAAGACCTTTTCCTTAAAGACCGCAAATGCCCACCACTCTTCTCTTTAGGGTCCTCAACACTCTTCTTTTAGGGTCCTCACCACTCTTCTTTACTGGGTCCCCACCGTGCAAATAACTCAGTCCATTGTCAATGTACTTCATGATGATTTCCTCCTCACCTCCCCGTAGCTTTCCATCACGGAACTCCCGGCAACAAACAAGACACAGATCATAATAACAGTGTGGACAGCTTCTGTGAAAGTCAACGATAGAAGTTTGGCAATTGTCACTGCACAAAACAAGCAATTACCTCAATTCAAACAAAATAATGAAAGCGTCTCGAGCATAACTAATTGGTTCCAGACAACATACCAATAGGCACGCTCATGGTCACTGCATTCAGCATATTGTACCTTTGTGTCTGACAGTGATAAATCTGCTCACACAAACAATGAATATCAAACTGATCAAGAATGTATGGGCGCAAAACTTCCTATTCATAGATGTTGGAACATCAGACTTTCCAATACTTCCTATTCACAGATGTTGGAACATCAGTCTTTCCAATTACTCGACACAATGGTGGTCTGTAATCCAAATCACTGTAATATCTACTCATTTAATCCAATCACAGTAACTTATGTTAACATTAAAGAACATGACAAAACAGCATCCACCAAACAAGAATTAGCTCTACTACAACAAGGATGAGTTTTTCCAAAGCCAAAACCCCGCAAAATTACTACAAGAACCAAAATATAATAAATATCAGAACTTGATTGGTCGGAAAAAAAATGAAATATCAGAATTGTCATAGATGATTATGGCCTTGTTCGTTTCCCTATTTAGTTTTAGTTTTAGTTTTGATGACATCATCATTTCCCTCATTTCTCTCTCTCTCTCTCCCCACTCATTACACCTGCTGACATCATCAAAAGATTCAAAACTAAACTAAACTATCTAACCAAACACAGCCTATGTAACTTAGAGAATTATGAGAAGATAATTCTCTCCATCTCATCAGAATTGTCATGGATGATTATGTAACTTAGAGAAGAAAATTCTCTCCATCTCAAGGTCCTTTCAATTCTCTCCAAAAAAACAGCTTTTTCAGTTTTTGGTAAGAAAAAAGAGGTAACAGTTACTTCCAACACCAATGCAGAAACAGTATTACTACTATAAAGTGCATGAGCTACTCTAAGAGTGTCACAGTTATTTCTTGCTAGTTGCTTCTTGTTCGTTAGTTCATTGAATCCCAACAAACCTTAAAAAGCATACATTAGTCACTTCAATAGAGTCCCAAAGCCATCTTCTCCAGGAGAAAACATAATCATACTACCAAGAAACATATTTGTCCTTCAACACCATAAAATTGTCTTCAAATCATGCAAGCAGGTAAAGAGTAACTAAAATGCTAAAAAAAAAAAAAATTTGCATCCCAATCAAGCGGGATGACAACCTAATCGCAGAATTGTAGGAGATACCTTGAATCTTAGCCTCGATCTCCTTCTCCCTCAACTGTTCCCTGTGGAAGTCTTTGAGAAATGGAAGAAGTGCTCGTAGAATATATCTGGAGTACAGAATTTGTTCTTCAGTATTCACCTTCAGTTCCAACTTCTTCAGGTGCTACACCATAAAAGGAAAAAGATGTGAAGTTTCACTTAAAGACATCTGAAAGAGACACCAATAAAGCACACATAAGTACACTGAAGACACAGACTTTGATTGGCACTTCCAAGCGCAAGCATGACTTGCAATTGCAATTGTATTGACAAACAGGACAAGCATTGGCAAAATCCTCCTCAGTCATCTTTGGATACCTACATACAGTTAACCAACCAATGATAACCACAATCAGAATTTCTGTAGCAGGAAAAGAGAGAGCATCTCTTCATGAGATAGAATACTTGTCAAGAGCTTTAAGTTCAGATACAAGTTAAAATGACAAACTAAAGAAGAAATGATAATACCAGTTTTGCACTGCAGAAAGCCATGTTGCTAAGAGCATCGCCGGTACATATAAGTACCAATTTTGCACTTCGATATTTTTGCATTGTGAATTGTAAATTACAAATATGTGGTTTGACTCTTACAAATTTGGCTTTCCAAATAGATAGGCAATGCAGTGTACGTTAAAAAGTGGTAAAGACCAACAAAAAAACTATTACTTTAACACTTGAAGGACAGATCTCACACTTCGAATTCAAAGAATGATAGCATCTCCAACCTGTGTTTAACATGCAAAATGTAATGTCTAACTCAAAAGCATGCACATATAATTTTCTACTACCTTCTCCAACTTTCCCTAAGGAATTCTCACACATTCTTTCGAGAACTATTTCACAAATCTCCCTCCTAAAATTCTGAAGTATATGCAAACCTTTGTTGATTGTAGTTACACTTGTCGCATAACTTTACTAATACTACCATTTTATCACTGCAGGATACATAGTTTAGAAGTCACATGCATTTGAGCGGAGAAAATAAAAAGTAGAAACAGTGGGAAAATGGAGGACAATTATCAACCTTTTCACTATTTTTGGTTGAGTCTCCATTTAGGAGCTTCGAACAACTAAAGAATCCATTTTAGAGTAAAGGAGCGGAGTTAAAGAGGCTTTCAGAGAGAAAATTAAAGCAAGTGTTGGGTATCTGAAACATATTTGGGGGCTGAACCTTAACTTTCCAAGAGCAAGTCTACCCATCGTTATTTAAGGTGCCAAAGCCCAAAGCTATAATTTGACATTTTTTTTTTTGGCAAAATTCAAGTCCACGCATTATCATTAGTTGATGCCAAAAAACATTTGGCAAAAGTAATTCCAACACCAACGGGTGAACTTTTTCTAAGTTGAAATATTTTAAGCATCTGCTATGGACATGCTACAAGTAACGTTAGATGAAATTCAAGTAATAAGAAAAAACACAGGTAAATAGCACAATGAATTATTACAAATAGGCACTAGCACTAAAATGAGTGTAATTTATCACATATTACCATGTAGTCATGCAGGGAACACAATATCGCTTAACCTTGCAACCGGTGCACCGAACAACCCGTCCTTTGTCATTCCTCTGGCACTGATGACACATATTCGACTCTATCAAAATTCCCTAAGAAATCCAAAGAGGTTATAAAAATAATCAGAAAACTAAAAGTAACCAACCATTCAGTTGCCCAAAAGGACAATAGCACAAATGAAAGAAAAACATTCTAATACTTGTTCATCAGTCTTCCCATGAACCCTGCCCTCCTTGGTATCTTTCTTTGCTTCCTTTGAAGCTCTTGGAGCCCTCACACCATACGAACTCGTCATGCTACTCACCGTTGTACGATCAGAGTTTCCATTATCTTCCTCATCTCTTGCTTTCTTTTTTGACTCTATCAAATTCCCCTGTCAAATAACAAAAATGTCAGACAACCGGAACTAACCATTCAGTTACCCAAATGAGCAATGTTGCAGGGACCTTATTTGGTGACCACATTTTTTGAAACATGTGATGTGTTACCATAACATTAGTAAAACGCGTCATGTGATGTTTTACCATGTTACCAAAATGTTTTGTACCACATTTTGGTGACCATGTGCTGTTTATTAGTAAAATGTGCTCAAATTTTGGTGACCAGGTGTCACTTTTGCATTAGTAACTCAGTAGCAAGATCCTTCTAAAATGGGTGTGCTCCCTAGACGGGAGCTCGAATCCGCGCTCCTGAGACACGAGCTCGACGGGACCTCACTCCCATCCAGACGAAACCCGCTCCTAAATAGGATGGGAGCTTCCACATTAATTTTAAGGACGAAATTCTCACTTCTCTTTCCAAATATATGCAAGCAAGAAGAAAAAGAAAAAAGAAGTAAGAAAGCTTCAGAACTCTATTTCTCGTTTTGTATTCTACTCTAGTTATCTACTTGTTTAGTCCATATATTTAGCATAAAAATATATATTGGGATGTCATTTCTCACTCATGTTTATATATATATAACTAGCATGAACCCGTGCTATGCACAGCTATTGAAAGAAAAAAATGAAATGAAAAAGATTTTAAGAAAGTATTTTGTCACTGCAATATATGTAAATCGAGATAATAGATTTGATCCTTAAATAATAGGGTTTTTTTGGTTTTACATTCTAAGTTATCTTAGACCAATTAGATTTTACAAATATTTAAAACATAAATGTATTTTGAAATTTAGCACCCGGAGCTTATCATGCATATCAAAACACATATTTTGAGAAATGACTAGAATATGCTAAGATTGGATTTGAATCACCAAAATACTATCCAATTTGGAATATGTATCAGCCTCGATCTAGTTTTAGAATGATTAAAAGCTAACTGTTGAAAAAATGAATCTAATAAGTTTAGTTAACAAATGAACCCAAAAACTGAATGAGAAAAATGAAAGGAAAAGAGAGAAAACGTACCATATCGGATAATGCCAATTGGTTTCCTCAATCAAATATTTCTTTTTGTGTAGTTCTACCTCACTTGCAAAAATAAAATATGAAGGAAAGTCAAACCCACAAAGGAGCTCGAATAGAAATACTATAAAGAAAACAACTTTGTTGTTCGTATAATCAAGAAAATCATATCATATGTTAAACTCTTCTTTAGCTTTAGATTCTTCGACTAAGTTTCTTTCTTAAAAACAAAATTTGTGGCTCAACAAAATTGTCCTAGAGTCAACATTGTTAGAGTTCTTTTGCTACTCTCTTGGCATTGGACATATGCATGAATATAGCGTGGCTAAGGATATCAAGTTGAAGAGAGAAATTCATTTCATGTATTTCATTGTACAAATCTTGATTTACTTTCTCACTAATTAATTTATGGATTAAGCGATAGCGTTTATTAAAAACTTCTTTCAAGGTAAAAATATCTCAACCTAACTTAACTTAGTTCTGTGGACTAACTTGATTGTTTGTAAAACTATTCTATTATGGAAATTTCTTCACTTACAGTTTCTTTGGTTTAATATGATTTCTGGTATTAATGGACATGATGGTAGATTTGTAGATTTTTCCCGCTTATATAAACGTGGATGAAATAGGGAGAATTTTTCATTATAGAAGAGTGAGAAAGAGTGAGGTTTTTTAATTCAAAATTTTGAAAAGGATTACATAGTAAGTGTAATTGGATATCTCACGTGTTGCCTGAAAATTCTAATAACAACCCAATCAGTTTGTGACACTTGTCGCACTCACATCACACTCACTTTGCAACTATAAAACATATATATATATATATATATATATATATATATATGGACAAGCTTCCAATGAGGGACCCTCATTGGAAAATAAAATGCGGACCTGCCCTTTTTTTGTGTTTCCGGACCAAATTTCGACGATCCGAACCGCTCAATGTTTTTAAAATGCATTTTCCAAGGTCCAAGCGGAAAATCTTCCAAAAAAAATACCCGGAAGGGCTTGATCCACGGAGTTTTTGTTAAAAACGCTATATATAGCGTTTTTAACAAAAACTCCGGATCAAGCCCTTCCGGTATTTTTTTTGGATGAATCTCGCGGGGGCCCTTAAAAATGCATTTTAAAAACATTGAACGGTTCGATCAATAAATTTGGCTCCTGAAAGGTGAGGTCCGTATTTTAACTTCCATGAGGGTCCTCATTGGAAGTTTATCCTATATATATATATATACGGAAGGGCTTCATCCGATCGGTTTTTGTTAAAAACGCTTATATATAACGTTTTTAACAAAAACCGATCGGATGAAGCCCTTCCAGGTATTTTTTTTGGACGAATCTTCGTGGGGGCCCTTAAAAATGCATTTTAAAAACATTGAACGGTTCGGATCGTCGAAATTTGGCTCGGAAAGGTGAGGTCCGCATTTTAACTTATTAAGTTACGGACCTAGGGGTATTTTCGACTTTCCGGACCAAATTTCGACGATATAGCGTTTTTGTGAAAAACAGCTCCGATCAAGCCCTTCCGAGTATTTTTTTTTGCCAAATCTTCGCGTTGGACCTTGAAAACACCTTTTAAACACATCTAACGGTTCGGATTTTCAAAAAAACATTGGGAAGGTGGAGGTCCGTAACTTAAGAGGGTCAGGGAATTTGGATAGGAAGTTTATTGTTGTTATATATATATATATATATATATATATATATATAGAGGCCCGATCAAGTCCGGGAGTCCTGAATCCGGGACTCCACCTTCCCGATATTTTTTTGACGATCCGAGTCAATGTGTTCAAAGGTGTTTTCCAGGTCAGCGGAAATCTTCAAAATACCGGGAAGGGAAGCTTGATCAGGCGGTTTTTCAAAACTCTGTAAATGTACATTTTTTTGTAAAACCGCTTGGATCAAGCCCTTCCCGGTATTTTTTTGAAGATTTCCCGTGGGACTTGGAAAACACCTTTGAACACATTGGACGGCTCGATTTCCCAAAAACAATCGGTAAAAGCATCAAAACGCTTAAACTGGGAAATCCGGATCCTTGACAGATAATTCGTGTATATATATATATATATATATATATATAGAAGTTTCTGATCGGGGCTCCGATTTTAAAAAATCCACACTCGTAGATTCGATCGGTTTCGACCATCCGAACCGTCCAATGTGTTTAAAAGGCAGGTGTTTTTAAAGGGTAGTAACAAAAAATACACAGGAGTGTCTTCCACAATTTTTCATAAAACATGATGTAAATTGAAAACATTCTGCTAATAAACATTAGTGTCCAAATCGATCCGATGGTATCAAATTTTTAAAAATATGAGCCCGATCGGAAGTGAGTTATATATATACACAAATTTATTTATTATATATTCCCGTGTACAACCTTCTGCTAATAAGATTAGTAGAGTGTCTTCCACCACATGACAAATTGAAAACATTCTGCTAATACATTGGTGTCACGTCACATGGTATCAAAAAATATGGTCGTAGTTACCACAGTACTAGTGTACCCAGAAAAGGACAACAGCACATATGAGTGTGTATCTATCATTATTGAAGGACAAAAAACATTTTGTACTTGTTCATCCGTCTTCTGCCCACCATCCTTATCTTCCTCATCTCTTTCTTTTCGCAACCCTAACCCCATTTGACTTCCTTCTTCCCCTCCTTCTCTTCTTCCATTTTAAAAATTGTTGTGTGGTGACCGCCATCATTTGCTGTCCATCCTTATCATGGTAAAAACATAAAATCTACCCCAAATTATATAAGCTCTTTTGTCGCTTCTTTAGTCCTCTAGTTTTTCCAACAAATAAGGCCCAAAAAAATAGTCCAAAGCCAAATCTAATGGGCCAAGTGAAATATTATGAAACATGAGGTCTAAATTGAGAAAACAAAACTTCAAATTCTGTCTTTTTATGTAAACTGTGCTTGTATCAAGCTGTTAGATCAACAAAAAAATGGAAGAAACCGAACAACAAACCGAAGAAAAGAAAGTGGTGTGTCAAGGTGGACAAGCAATGTCTACAGGATGTGATTTGAGTGGCTTAACGACGTCTATATGAGTGATAAAAGCTTTTGCTTAGCTTTTGCTCGTTTTTCAATTGTCTTCAACTCTTCAAATTCCACCAGTGAAGCTTAGTCTTCATTCTAGTTTTTCAATATTCACTTAGACGCCTCACTTAAGTGAACAGATTAAATTTAAACTACTCTTTTTTGGTTCTCTACGTACATGACAATCATCATTTGCTGTAGTTATCGTCGTGTTATTTTGATCAACTTTTAAAGTCGGTATATATCCATAACGTAGTCTATCTTACCGCCACAAAGGTAAAATTCTAGCTCTGTCCTGGCTTCCATCACCTTCAAGGCACCAACTCCACCAACAGTAACCGGAACCCAAACCCTAGAAGAACGTCAGAAATTTCTGTACTCGAGTTGGACCCATTTTTGTAAAAGGGTTTCTTTGAATTTGGGTGTGGAACAATGCTATATCAGCTAAGAATGGGTTAAAAGTTGAGGGAAAGAAGAAGAGAGGTACCTTAGAGGTGCCTTTTCTTCGGAAGTTGTAATCCATTCTAGGGCTGGAAATCAAAGCCACGCATCTTCGTCGTTGAAAAAAAATTATATATAAATTTATATATATATAGCCAACAAAGAGAGTGGAAGAGAAACTGCACGCCCTGTTTGGAACTCAAAGCCACGCATCTTCGTCGTTGAAGTGGCCCTTCGTTTAGCTACAGCCAACAAAAAGTGGAAGAAAACTGCACGCCCTGTTTGGAACTCAAATTAAGGTGATTTGCTAAGAGAAAAAAGAGGAAACTAAATATGAAGAAATTTTTTCTTTTTTTGAAGAATCAAAAAAGGAAGGAAAGTTTTAAACCTTTTCCTTAAGATCCAAACAAAGCGTAAACCTTGTTTTTAATACGTGAGAGGATATTGGTTTTTAATAATTTCACTTTTAGTTAATAGAAAACAAATTAATTTTTAGCACTTTATGAAAATTTAATTTTTAATAATTAGTGCTAAAAACGGAAACTCGGCCTCAAGAAAGAAAGAAAAAAAAGGACAACAGAAGAAAAGATTGAGGAAAACATGGAGAAAACTAAAAAAGTTTACTATTCATAGGCTATCCATTTGATGGAAAATGCTAACGTGTGCACGTTAAGTGTATTGAAATTTGTGAAAATTGTATAGGGATATGTGAAAGTGTATTGAAAAGTGTAAAATGTGTATTGGAATGTGTGTTATTTTTGTTTGTTTGTGTGCTTATTATTGTGTGTTTATTAGGCACACGTTGGCAAAAAACTCTTATTTAATTATTTTCTTTTTTTTTTCCTCAAATCAAACGGAGGAGAAAATATTTTGTACTCCTCTAATACAGGATAACCATTTGCCAAAACGGAAAATCTCATAAAAGTTAAGTTTTAGTAAGCGGCTAAAATTACTTTTGGTTTCCATTAACTAAAAGCTACGTTGTTAAAAGTCAATTTTCTCTTACATACTCTTTTTGCTAAAAACAAGTTATTAAGAGTATCTCCACTCCTAACACAAATTTACACTCAAACTCAAATTTGAGTAAAATTCACTAAAAACACCACTCCTTATTCAAACCCATTACCAAATTCGAGTTTACTCGCATTTTTCACAAATATGGTTTGAATCAAATCTTTACTCAAATTTTCAAGGCCATTTCTCTCTCTCTCAAATTTACAATTATGCTATTAATGATACCTTTACTCAAATTTATGCCTACAATTGCTTTTTGTCCATTGAAGTGTTCCATATCAAATCAAGTTTTTGCTCAAAATTTTACTCAAATTTGGATAAAAATTGAGTAAAGGGTGGAGATGCTCTAAGGTAATTTTAGCAAATGGGAGTTGGTGATTTTAGCAACTTATTAAACCCTACATATTAGGTAAGAATTCTAATTCTAACCATCCGTCAATACCCATGAATAGGGGTGTAACCGAACCGAGCCGTTCGCGAGCTCGGCTCGGATCGAGGGGTAAACGAACGAGCTCGAGCCAGGAAATTTGGCTCGTTTGATAAACGAGCCAAGCTCGAGCTACATATGGCTCGGCTCAAACTGGCTCACGAGCCAGGTATATATACACTATTAGCCATTACGGTTTCTGCCTCTTTACTTCCCCACTTCATCAATTTACTCTTTTAAAGAGAGAGAGAGAGAGGCGATATCATCCATCCCAGGTGTAGCCTACCCCGAACCTTGCCGTCTCCAATCTAACTCTCCGACAACCTCCGGTCATTGAGCAGCTGAAAGAGAGGCAATCTCACTCTCATCTACTTGTCAATCTTCCTCTAATCTGGGAAGAAATCTCACCCTCCCTGTATTCCTATTTCTCTTAGTCCTCACTTTGAAAATGGGTTCCTACTTCCTAGTTTCTACTGATCTGATATACTCTTCTGAAACTGAAAACCCATTTATTTCATCAGTTTGATGTTAATATTTTTTAACTCGAGAAGAAAGAATTTTATTGCTTACTAATGGAAAAGCCATCGGCCAGAGAATCCTCAAGTGCTAGGGCAGAGAACCACGAGGGAATAGCCTCCCACCAACTCTCAAACCTAACCACTAACAGGGAACGTTTCGCCAACACATGGGCGATCCTATTGCAATCACGTTGCACGTGAGTAAAAATGCAAGAAGAAAATTTAGACGCTAGTTTGGTACAATCCAAAATAACAGAATCACAATCAGCATAAGAAACTTTGCCGTTAATAGCTTGCACCACTTGCTTCGCATCACCTTCTATCACCACATGAGTAATCTTCCATTCCTGTGCGAGCGTCAACGCAAGTCGAAAACCCATGGCCTCAATAGTTCGTGGCGAAAAAGACCCAAGTTTGATGTTAATATGTCATATTAAGTTATTAACCCTAAATTTTTCCAGAGGTCTGTTTCACAACTTCCATTTTCGGAGAGTTAAGATAATTTTTCCAAAGGTCTGTTTCACTTGCATTGTTGGATGAAATTACCCTTTGAATTGAAGAAACTTTTTATCACAGCAATCAGTTTTTCACAAGGGAAGCTTTTAACGAGTTCAAGCCGAGCCGGCTCGTTCATTAAAAACCGAGTTCTAACGAGCCGAGCTCGAGCCATGTTTTCTGAGCTCGATTCGAGCTTGAGCCATGCCATTTAGTACCGAGCTCGAACATGCCAATGCTCGGCTAGACTTGGCTCGGCTCGGCTCGATTACACCCCTACCCGTGAATATTGTTAACAGAATGAACTAGATCCTCTCCAATTCATTAAATGGACTGGACGGTCCAGTTTTGGGCCTTATTTCGAGCCCGAATCCAACTCCCCATATGTTTTTCGATTATATTATCCAAGAGAAGCAAATTCTATCCAACAAATTTCTAGCTTCATTTCTAGCCAATTGAGCCAAACAATCAGGTAACATTCCACATATGGTCAAAATACAAGCGATATTCACAAGTCCAACGGAAAAAACCCCATGAATTGGAACATAAAGCATCTGGAACTGGTGCACGAATATTTGAAAACTATTCACTAAGCAGCAGGAGGCCTGAGTTCTGGATCCTGCGTTGAAAACTATTCACTAAGCAGCAGGAGGCCTGAGTTCTGGATCCTGCGTTGTATCAAGAACATTTGGAGGTAGATATTGCCACATTGGAACGTATCCATAGCTGGGGTAAACAGCCATCTTGTTTGCCGCAGCATGATATGCTGCTGCAGGATGCGGGGCAGGCAAAAACCCAGGAGGTGATAAAGTCATAGCTTTCAGCTGCTGCTCTATCCTTTCTTTGTCCTCCTTCAGTACTACCTTCTCTTCGCGAAGTTCATTCTTCTCGGCCTGTTTTAGAGGGAGCGTATAAAATAACTAGCACCGGAAGGATCTAAAACAACTCGTAACAATTGGAAATTAAGGATTGACGCTCAAAGCATGCAACGATGGCCTAAAAAATGATCTACGGATCATAGATGGCGATTTTTCTCCACTTACCATCCGTAGTCAATTTGGAAGGACAAGAAGAAGACTTACTACTGATACGCGCACAAGTGAAGGAAAATATAATATGAGAACAGTAGCAGTAATAGCACCACCAGCTATGAAGCACGGACACATCACCGGAGGTCAGGTATTGATATCGGATGTGACACTCTTCGGACACGTGTCTAAATTAGCAAGAGATTTCACTCATAAAGAATGATGCATAATATAACCAACCTTTAAACTTTTTATCTCTTCTACAAGTTTCTCATTTGTCGCTTTGAATTCTTGAGATTCAGCGCGCAGCTGATTCACAACTCGGATAGCGTCCCCAAGTACGGCTAATTTGTCCGTTTGGGGAGGTCTCCCGGGTTCCAATATAGAGCTCAATTCTAAAAACCTGCACAACAGACGTGATTTATTATTTCAAATCGTCAACAACAGCAACAATGCAAGAACTCTGTATAAGAGGGCAACTACTTGATAACCATTTCCTGTCACCTGAATGTTGATTCTATAAACAATTCTTTTAGCTCGATAAAAGACACAAGTTGATTATATTCCTGAACATCGCAAGAGCTACATTACATGGACCTTTGGACTAAGGCACGGGTGTTAGATTGGGTACATGTCCAAGTGATAAATTATTCTTACACCTATGCTGACGTGGAAAGTAACTATACAAGTACTTGTTAAGAGTTCGTGAATTACTTTTTATTTGATTTTCATAGAGTAATATGTAGCATTTTATGCATTATACGACCCTGTCTTGTATTTTCATACACACAGACATTAGGGAACAGTCCATGTGACAGAGATCACAAAAAACGTTGTTCATCAAATTGCAAGCATCGCTTTCCTTTTCTCCTTTCATAGTTTCATACCTACTTCACAACCAAGAAGTAAAGATTTGTAAAACCCTAGCAGAAAAACATGCCCTCTTTACCATTAACATTAACTCGCATGCATTTAATTTCCGTGTAAACAGGCTGGTGCATATAAACATGCACCTACCAACACTCATGCCGGACAATAGATAGAAATTGATTATGAAAAAAGGAAGTTTTTCCTGTAATTACAAGACGTAACAGCATGAATTCCAAATTGACCATTTAACGACATAAAGATCCAATTCAATGAGATTCTTGCCTCTCATTCAATTTCTCTCTCCGTAATCTCTCACGGCAAGCTTTCGTCCCCGACCTGCTACATGAATCATTCCGTGCTCTGAAAAGTAATCATCAAGAAAAACTGAGTATATGTCACAAATAACGTGTAGCCTTTGAAGAAACGGAAAAAAAAAAAAACACAAGTCAAACCAACACAGCTGAAAGTTGAAGAACCCAAGTCCAAAGCAAAGTCATTGTGTGCATAACTTGCAGATCATCATGGTGGCCACATGAAACAACCGTTAAACTACTCGGTAGACTCATCAATATAACATCATCTAATCTCAACCTTGTTTCTGACATAAGCTGTATCTACTGTATGTAGAACACTGTCGAGAAAAGTAAGAAAACCTATGCGAGTGGAGACAACAGTCGATGAGTCATGAGGGTGCAGATGTTATGAGCTAGAAAGAATGAAGACAAATCATATCATCATGAACAGGTTCTGAAATGAAGCTTTCAGGTCACCAAAAAAAAATCGGCTTAGAACAGGGAATCCCCAGTGGAATGATTTAGAATATACTGAATCACTAGTAAAAAAACATCTACGACTTCTGAATTGCCGAGTCAAGAATCCTGCATGGCATGATTGTGAATACTGATTCATTCAAAGTTTTAATATATGAACACCATAGGGGAATGGTGAATCAATTTCAAGAATGATCACATATGTGGCATTTCACTTCTCTGGTTTCACACATATACCAAAATATATATATTCGAAGTTATATGAACGGCTGCAAGTAGTTTTTCTACAAAACCACCTGTACACATCCCCAAGGACCCCAACAACTAAAAAGAACTATCACTGTGTTTGATTGAGAGTTTTGAGAAGAATTTTTTTGAGAATTTTTTTGAGATAGTGTTTGGATGAGTTTTTGGAAAAAGTAATAATTAGAGAGATGTGTAATGATTGAAGAGATATAGAGAGAAAAATGAAAATAATGATTGGATGAAAGGATATGAGTAGAGAGAGAAATGTGATTAATAATTGGAGAGATGAGAGATGGGGAAGGAATCTTTTTGGAAAATTTTTTGGAAATGTGAAGTGAACAATGTGTATATTTCTTGCATCATGGCCATGTTATCCTCAGATACCTATGAGTCATCTTGAAAAGTTAAGCAAATTGTGCACCTAAAGCACTTCTTAGTGGCAATCATACATTTGATAGGCAACACTAAGTCTGAAATTGAAAATAAGAGCCAACAATGCAGACCAAAAAAGAAGAGAAGAAAAAAGATCCACAAAATTCTCACTTATACATTTAACGTAATGGACAACTCTGTAGTTTACACTTTTGATAGTAAGTTTCAACTATGCAGTCTTTACGCTATCTAAACCCAAAAAGTTCTTTTGAGATCACTAAATAGAGCATATATGAAATTTTATTAATAATTCTCAACTTTACCAACACAAGCAACACAAAGTTTTTAAGAACTGCAATAGGAGAGGCATAGTGCCCCAATAAAAATGTAGTGCCCCAATAAAAATGTAACAGAATACCTCTTCTTGGGGCATTCTTTCTCTATGCACTCCTCATCTTGCAATATTGCTCCAGTAAGTGAAAAATCACCTTGCACATCAGCACTGTCATAAAACAATCGATCATATCACATAACAAATCAATAAACATGGTTCTGGATGTTTTAAGGGTATTTCAACTCTATATTTGAGTATTCCATCTCCTACCTGTATTACACATCCGCCTTAATATCCTTGTTTTAACATTCAACTACACTCATTTTGCCCCAAAGCGTTGCTGGCTTTACAGCTACGTTTACTAAAACATTCCTTTGAAGTTTGAACTTTTGGAAGTATCTGTCGATTGCATTTGCAGCATGCTCGAGAAGCAGCCGTCCACTCACACCTACTCGGCTACTCTCTACGGGTACATCATTATGCAATCATGTACCCTAGCTAATAACTGAACCTAATGAAAATCTACACCTTTCGAATCTCATGATTTTCAAATTTCACTTCTTCCGTAATCCCTACAAATATTTCTATTGTTATTAAACTTGTATTCCACATGTTAAGTTTTATACCTACATATTTGAAACACTTCAGAATCCAATGCTTCTCTAGTTCTCTCCAATTTTCAAATGAAGCATATAACTTCTTGGTCCTTTATATCACATGAACATGTAACTATCCCATCCTTTTTTTCTCAATAAGTCTTAGATTCAACATAGCACAATCAATCCCAATTAAATCGCCAATTCCTTCAATCACCCAATCACAACAATAATCGCAATCAACCATTCTTCTAAAAGCTCAAACACGAGAAAGTTCCACATTCCCCCAACAGAATAACAGATCAAACCCGACATAAATTGAATTTTCAAGTCAAAATCCAAACTTTAAACAAAAACGTCTAATATTCTCACATAGTTAACCACCTTTGAATCCAACACTTGTCTCTAAACTATAAATCCTCGCTCACATAGTTAACCACTTTTGAATAATTATCACGTACCTTTGGCTTCCCCAGTAGAGATCGGTCGATGGAACATCGTCGATGAAGCTGCTATAATCGAGAAGATCCCAACCGTCGCCCTCAAACGGGTCCATTATTCGGGTTCAACAAAGCGAATAAAACCCTAGAAGTTGTCGATTCGATCGATTTTCCGTTCATCCGCCTATGATCGGCGGTCAGAAGTTGTCGATTCGATCGATTGAATCCTCTGGTTGGTTGAATTTCAATGACGAGAGAGAGGGGTCAGGGGTTGATGATACTGGGAGTTGAAGGAAGGAGCGAATTGTGTAGGAACACGTGGAATGGTGGTCAATTATTAGCATCGGTTTGCGATAATGTTTCGCCGCATCTTCGTCGACCAGACCAGGTGAGTGGTGATCCAATGGTACCAATGGGAAGGTAGATTTGTTGGAGACAATTCAACTCCTACGAGCAGTGTTCTAAAAAAAGTCTAGAAAGTCGAGTATTTGCCACTTAGGCGTTAGAAGGACCTCGTCGACTACCCTGACTAGACTGATTATCCCGACTAATCATCCGACTAGAGCATCAAGACTTTCGACCTGGAAGGCTAGGTGTTCGGCCGCCCTTTAGCGCCTAATGAGTTTTAGAACCTTGCATACGAGTGATCAGGTGATCCAAACTGTTTATTCATCTTAAAACATTTTTCCGAATGGCCCATTTTGAATGAAATGGGAGGATTTTGGATCAACTACTTACGCATGTTGGATTGAACTGATTTCTCGCGGGATCACTCGAATAAATGTTTTAAAATTGAATGAAAGGAGAGAATTTTGGATCAACCACTTATGCATGTTGAATTTAAAAAAAATCTTTTTTAATATTTTTTTTTAATTTTATTCATCTTAAAAGATTTTTTTTAATTTTTTTTTTTGTCAGTATTGAACATTCCATAAAATTCTCTGTCTCGTATTTCATGTTATTTATGTTATATTTTTTCAATAAGAACTTTACATTTTAAAAACAGGGAAGTGTTTCAAATAAAAAAAAAAGAAAAGAAAATGATTAAACTAATTAACAATTTAACATCAAAACTTAAATGCCTCACATTCATGGCGAGACTAAGTATTTTTTCAATAAGAACTTTACATTTTAAAAAAACAGGGGAAGTGTTTCAAATAAAAAAAAAAGAAAAGAAAATGATTAAACTGTTTAATTAACAATTTAACATCAATACTTAAATGCCTCACATTCAGGCTTCGCCTTAGGCCTCCTGTAAGGTTGGGCCCGCATCTCAATGATCTCACCGCGGGCCTCATTTTAATGTCAAACCATGCATCTCAATGATCTCATAGCTTAAGCCGAATAATTTTATCATGCGGAAATTTAATTAGGGGTGGGCATCGAGTAGTGTCGGGTCGTGTTCGTGTCGTGTCATCTCGTGTTCGTGTCAAAATTCTCTCAACCCTAACCCAACCTGTTTAATTTTTCGTGTTATCGTGTCGTGTCATATTCGTGTTTCGTGTCAGAAATAGCTAACCCTAACCCGCTAACTTCGTGTCGGGTTCGTGTCGTGTCATCGTGTCTTTCCATAAATTCTCGTGTCGTGTCGTGTTTGTCGTGTTATCTCGTGTTCGTGTCAGAATTTTCTTAACCCTAACCCGACCTGTTTAACTTTTTCGTGTTCTCGTGTCGTTTCATATTCGTGTTTCGTGTTAGAAATGGCTGACCCTAACCCGCTAACTTCGTGTCGTGTTCGGGTCGTGTTCTCGTGTCGTGTCCGAAATTCCCACCCCTAAATTTAATTGGAATAACGTAGTCACAAATCGAATCAAATTTGCCAGAAAATAAAATGACCATACATTATTTTTAGAATAGTCCGTCTATTATTGATTAGTAGTACAAAATTGATTGTTACATTAGACTGAAAGTAGGTGGGTGTTCAATAATCAGATGACTCGAGCTTCATTTTTCAGCTTGTCAATCAACTCATCCACAGAAGATACCATAACCCCAGATTTTCTCTTGGGTGGTTCAGTAACTTGAACGATCTCCAAGTCGGATTTGATTTCCACGTTCAATTCCTCGGGAGTATATTTCTTAATGACCTTAGATTTTGCTTTCATAATGTTTGGGAGCGTCGCGTACCTTGGCTGGTTTAATCTCAAGTCAGTCCTGCAGAAGAACGTAGGTGATCAGTTGTCGTAAATCTCCAAAAGAAAGCAGGTTAACTCTGTTTGGACTTCTAATTTATGGAGGATTTGTAAAGAAAAGTCAGAAAAATAATAGTACTAAATAAGTTTGAATTCATATCCCCCCCTTTTTTTCATTTTCCTTTAGCAAATCATCCAACAAATCTAAGATCCAAAACATCGTAAGGAATAACGAGAACACAGAGACACCGAACTATGAGTAGCTTCTGAAAAGACATCAGTTGCTAATAAACTCAAAGTTCTTCAAACCTTAGCTGAGTTTACTATACCCCGCAGAAAAGCCACCCTAATCTCTATGAACACAACCATTTCAGGGATTTCTGCAATATTTACTTACAAGAAAGATGTATGGTGCCCAATTCAGCATTTTAACAACTAATAATCGCATAAAACTTGTCCTTTGTTTACAAATGTAACGGAAGGAGCCATTACACCTTCCAATATTGTTATCGTTCTTTAAACAATATTAAGGATCCTCTTTTGTATGTCTAATTTTCCTTGGTTAAACTCTTACCTAACTTGGTACGATCATCCATGTACACATTGCTCCAAAATACTATTTTCAGCCCAAGATCAACTAATTCATTTCAATGACCAAACTCATCAACTTTGTCTAATCTTTGTCCAGTTGATTATATAAAATGGAAGCTGCTACAAATAGATCCCGAATATAATGCTCAGTTCCATCAAACACTATTGCGTATGCATTGGAGTATACATGATAAGAGCAGTAAAAGAGAGCAGGGAAGGGGATTGGCAAAGGGAGAAGAATTAGGGATCAGAAACTAACGTGATTACTGCAGGTAAGTCTAAGCACAAGGTCTCCAGGCCACCATCCACCTCTCTGTCAACTGTTAATTCTTGTTTTTCTTTGTCCAGCACAAGCTAATGAAACCATAATAAGTAATGGAGGAAATAATAATAGTACTTCAAACTTTTTGAAGATGAAAAAAACACATTTTGTTTTCAAAATAACAAATTCTAGAATGCAAATAATCGTTTAGCCAACTACTCAACAACTTGTTACAACATGATTAAAGAGAATTAAACAATGCACGACCACTGCAACAGTCATATTTTTCTGCCTTAGTTGTAGAGTGTTCTTTCAGCAAGGAGACACTAAAGTGCAAACATTGTGACAGCAATTGAAAAAAGGCAACTCACTACATATTACTATGTCGTGGGTACAGTCATACAACAGCATTTTTCTCCAGAATTTTAAACGAAATGATTTGGCTTTTGTAGTCCTGCTATTTCAAACAAAAACACAGACATCATTTTTTTTTTATCCAAAGGCTGCCTTTGGTGCTTCTATTGCCATTGCATCAATAAGGGGATCAGACTCTTTCATCGAGCACTTCAGTTATTTCTAGCAGTCATATAATACAATACATCCCAAGTCACCATGGCCTATTGGCCGAATCAATTTGGTGGCAAAGGTATAAACAATTTTGAGCCCACTGAATGTCTTGTACGTGCCTGGACATGGTAGACTGGATAGTGGATACAAACCTGATTTTGGTAAGTTCAAATATGTCCAAAGCTGCATGTCTTACCAAATAACCATGGGAAAAGCTCCGTTTGGAAAACAACCACCGAAAAGCCGTACGGAAAGTAAAGATGTGCGTAGAACGGATAAACAGACTGAAACTTGAATAGCTTAATCAAGTAACAAACCAAAAAAATACCATGACTTGTACTTCAAAGAGAAAAACGGGAAATTTATGCATAAAGCAGATTACCTTGGAAGCAAAAGTCCCTTGCGGCCAGTTGAGAAGCGCTGCTACCATTTGGCCTGTTTGATTGCAATCATCATCAATTGCCTACAGATGAATCTCGATGTCAGGGCATAAGTTATTGACTAAAGTAAGTGAAGGATACAAAGAGCTTAAATAGAGAGCTTTGTACAAACCGAGCAATGTACAAACGCAGATCCAAAATCAATATTCTAAGCTTCAATACGGAAAACTTAATCGAAGAGAAAAACAAATCTTGTTTCATTCCAATCTCAAATGGACTTAGTGGTTCAAGAATCAAACAAGGAACTCCACTCTAGCTGAATTCAGGAGTGTACATAAAAAAGATGTCACGCTTATTGCAGTGATACTCACTACAAAGATGGTCATCAGTAACCAAATATAATCTGTAGCCTGTAGTACAATGATATCACCAAACTCACAACAATGCAGGAGCTGCCTCAAATTGCAAATAATAAATATCCTAATTGAAGGACAACTTGAGGTTATTTAGCCCCAAAAAAAGGTCATTCGAGGTTGATACAAAATGGTGGGTATGCTCTACAAATGGTTTGTCAATCTACCAATCAAGATCTTAAGATGTAGTTAATGCAAAAATGACTATTGAGCGAATAGATACCCCTCAAGTGAAGGAAATATGTCAAGACAACAGTATAAAAACATATGTTACATATATATGCACTTCAATTTCAAGACAATATCATGCCTGTATGTATACTATCTTTATACTCAGCATTTCCATATATACTGCACTTCGAAGACAAGTAGTAGGGCCGCAAATGAACCGAGCTGCTTGTGAACAGCTCCAAATTCGGCTTGTTATGGGCTTGGCAACCTCGAGCTCAACTTTTAAGCTTGTTTAGCAAACAAACTGAGCTCGAGTTAGTTGTACCTGGGCTTGTTTTGAGAAGCTCAACTCGTTTATACAGGCTTGTGTGAACCGCACTCGAAAACCTCTATAAGAAATGAGCTGAGCTCGAACTAGACTAGTTGTGAACAAGCCAAGCTTGAACACCTCAAAGCTCGTCTAGTTTCAGACAATCCGTGCTACAGCAATGTCAATTAAACAAATATACACATCGATGACGAGATTTCAAAATCGACAAACCTGTTTACCGAGTATAAGAATCTGGGGTTTCTCGACCTCGACCAGGGCTCTAAGCAGCTTCGCAACCGAAAGCGGATAAAGCATCTCTTTCGTCTCCACATGAATCCCCCTATCGGCGCCCATCGCAAGTCCAGTCCGCAGAGTATCAACACACTGCTGTGGGCCCATGCTGACGGCAACCACCTCCGACGCCTGACCCGATTCCCTGATCCGGAGCGCCTCTTCCAACGCTATTTCGCAAAACGGGTTCATTGACATCTTCACGTTGGTGGTCTCAACGCCGGTCTGAAATCGAAATTTGATAGATGTGTGTGTGAATTGGGAATTATGAGGCGGAAATTGAAGTGGGGGGGTTTTACCTTGTCGGGTTTGACACGGATCTTGACGGCGTAGTCCACGACCCGCTTTATTGCTACCATTATCTTCATTTTTGGTTTGGATTTGGGTTTTGAGATTCTCTGTCACGGCGGTGACCGGCGGTGGTCTGCTTCTAGTCTATCTACTGTTCGATTTAACGAGAAAATAGATAAGCCAGCTTTTTTTCTTTTTCTTTTTTGCTACAGAAATGCCGGTTGGGAAGTGGGTGCAAAAATCGGAGGCCTTCTTTGGTTTGGGTGCAAAAATTCGGAGTATTTTTATTTCTCTCCAATCAATATTCCTATTGCCTATTTCAATCATTAATCCATATTTTCAATCATTTCCCTCTTTATTCCAATCATTATCTCATATTTTTAATTATTACCATTATTTCTCTTCCCACTCCAAATCCAAAACCAAACAACATCAGAGGGTACCTGTAATGACATCTCTTCAATTGTGAGCCATCTATAATCTATATTTGAGATTAGAATTATATAATTTGTCAAAAACGTTGAGTAGATCGTTCATGTAAAAAATTAAATTAATTAGATATTGATACTCATAAAGTCGGGTACAATTTATATGGATGACCAATACCATTTGAAGAATACACTATGAGAAAAATTTATCTCAATTGTGTGTCTTCCAATCTCTGATGATTATAATTTTTTTGTATCCATAATGTGCTCAATATTCCTAAAAAAATTAACAAAGAAATATGTGAAAGGCCATAAAAAAAAATGAGAGGAGGAATCAACAAAAGAGGGAGAAACTATCCACTCTCTCATCTTCGAGAAGAATTTGTGTGCGGGATGGGTATGGGTGACGTGGTGCTGAGAGGGCACGCATCTCGACCATTCAAAAGTGTTTTGTCTAAACAATTGAGTCAGATTATTTTTTGATAGACTAAAGTCTTTTGGACGAACAAGATGCGCGTTCGACAATACGTTGCCCATACCTGCTCATCACCCAAGTTTTTATCCTCGTCTTCACCTTGGATATATTTGTGAGGGATCCGGGGAGCCTACTTTTCCCTCCCTTCTTTTCTCTCTACCTTTCGGCTGAAAACGACGTCGTCTTGGGTGCCAAAAAAAGCACCAACAATTTCACTTAAAACGACATCGTTTTTTAGCCCTAAGAAACTGCAAAAAAAAAAAAAAAAAAAAAAACCAAACCCTTTTCCGCCTAAACTGAAGTCTAAAGAGATAAAGCTTGGCTTTTCTTGGAGGCTCGAACGATGGCTCATCTTCCTCCATCTGCAACTAATCTCGCCTATCATTCACGGTCGGAATCGAACGACTTGTCGGATCATCATCTCTCACCAGGTATTTGTCGGAATTTTAGTGGGAAATTAGAGAAACAAAAAGTGACTATCGAGGAATGATCGGCACACTTGGTTTTTCGTTCGTGCAATTCTCTTTGCTTCCTCCATTGCAAGTGCTACGTAATGTCAATGGAAAAAAACATGACTTCTTGGTCGAGAAATCACCGAGGAAGATGGAAAATGAAAAATAATAAACCTTCCTCCCAAAATGAGAATGTGATTTGGACACCCACGAGCCTGTCATATCCCCTTTTTTTTTCCTTCCCCTTTCAGCCTTGCAAGTGGTATGTAAGGCTCAAAACGATGTTGTTTTGAGTGAAATTGTTGGTACTTTTCTTGTCGTCTAAGTTCAATTAAATAAGTGAAATCGATAAACATTTATTTATTTCACTTATTTGACTGGAAAAAACAACGCCATTTTGGGCCAAAAGTAGGGAGAAAAAGCAAGGAGGGAAAAGTGGGGGTCCCCGGATCTGTCTTGGTGGTGGAAGCAGGGCCCAGGACGATGAACAACTACAAATATTTTCACGTATTATACTAATTTTTAAGTTTAATTAAGAAAAAAAAATTATGGGATTGGCCCCTGCAAATCTTTTGAGTGGGAAGAGAAATTCTTAAAAATTCTATTTTATGTGATTCAAAAATTCTTAAAATTTCAAGTTATTAATTACTAGATCTATTTTTTTAGGTTGCGTGCATAAAATTAAATGGCGGCTACGCACATATACACGATATCGTCTCTTCTTTGAATCTCATAAGTAGCAATATATGCTTATAAAATATATATTTTTATTATCAATATGAATATACATGTGGGTTGGCTCCTGCTGAAAATAAATCCTGCGTCCGCCACTGCTTTAAGCAAGTTGAATCGAATCAAGACACTGATGTGTTTTGGCTAGATAATTAATCAAATTATTATTGTCCTTATTAAAAAAAATTACATTTGTTAATTTTTTGTAGATTATTCGTTCGTCTCGATGAGAGGAATCTAAAAGAATAAAAAATTATTATCAAAATTTAAAAATAAAATTCACTAAAGACAGAAATAATTCAAAAAAGACAGATTTTTTGAATTATTTTTGTTTTTATTTACAAATTTTTTAGTTTGATTGATAATTTTTTACATTTAAGATTTTTTTTTATAATTGAGACGATCTAATAATCCAAAAAAATTGATACAAAAATTAAAAAATGCAATTTGCCTTAATAGTGACAAAATAATAATCTAGCTCAATTATTTAGTAAAAACACTATATTGTGCGCGATTTATTCAGCCCACCCAGACATAGGAATGGAGTTAGGATTTTGGCGTAATGGAGGCAGACTATACACGTGGAAGAGGGGAGGGGATGAAATTTTTGTAATTTGATGCTCTCTCTCTCTCTCTCTATATATATATATATATATATATATATATTATTTTTCAATATAATAACGTAATAGTAGGATTTCCATCCTTGCCAGGCTTCCTTTCCACTTCACATTGTAATATCGTGTATACATGTCATTTGAAGCTTCACCAAATCATGCGGTGGAAAAGACTAAAGAGTTATGGGACACATGTGTGACGGTGTCGCAAAGGCAATGAACAATTGTCCCTAACATTATTTGTCACAAGATTTTGGCTCAAAATTGGATGGATGTATAAATAGCCGCCAGACCGTACTGAAAGGGTCCTACTTCGATTTTGTTTTGGGTTTCCTTTAGCTTTACCTTTCCAGTTTCCATCAGGCGTCTAATTTCTTGGAATTTTAATGGGCTCTCTGGTAATACATTATGGAAAATAATAAATCAGACCTGGGCCTAGCTTCCCAAAATTTTTTATCAAGGATTTTATCAAATGAAGAAGATATTTGATAAAATTTTAGCTTTTTAATAAATTTTAATCAGTTTTTTTCAAATGCAAAAAATAAAATTTTAGAGATTTTCCAAACATCTTCCTTTTTCTTCCTCATTTGATAGAATGATCAACCTTGATTTTATCAAAGATAAAATCTTTTGGGAAACTCAGCCCTAGTGGATTTGATAAGGCACGTGTGCCCACGGGACTCCATATAGATCCGTCCCTGACCTTTGGATAATTACTAGGGCTATCCATGGCCTGGATTCCTATGAATTTGGGGTCCGAACAGTGAGTCATGGTTCTAAAAAAATGCAATTTGTTTCTAGACCTAAAGTGAACCAATCCAACCTTTCAAATTTTCATTCAAAATTTAAGATCCTAACTTCCAAATTAAAAGTTAAAAGATTAGATCAAACACTTTTGAATATTTAATTAACTTGATTTTTTATGAGATCACATGAAATAATATTTTAAAATTATTAAACAGATTGAATCATCTGTATAATATACTTTAGTGAGCCCCACACACCATACATGTGGTATCCCTATGGATTGGTACCCATAATTCGTCTAGGATTCTCCGAGGTCTGGTACAGTACATGAAAAATTTCTCATAAATTCACCCGTTGGATGTATTTTCTTAGGTAAATTTATGAGAAACTTTTCATGTACCAAACACTTTCCCGGATTCTCCCTACACTAGTAGGATAAGATTAGGCTGCTCAGATGCTTTGATCAGCCACTAGTCTAGCAAATTACACAAAATTTTCCCCAAGATTACGTTACGAGACGAGTAAAATCAGATTGCTAATCTTGGGAACCTACAACAGGCCAATTTTCGTCTCGCCTTATCAAAACTCGTTGATGTAGTTTTTTGACTTTTACTTGCGTTTCTTCTTGACATGGATGTTTTTTTTGGATAAAGCGATAAAATTTCATTAATCTACCAATCAAAATACAGCCACCTACAAAAAGGAAAATGAAAAGGAAGAAACAAGAAACCGCCGGGGCATGCGCCGCCGCCGTCACCCGTCGTCGCTTGCCGCCGCCGATGTCGAAAGCCCAAATTGAGGTGTTCTCAATCTGGCTTCGCCTGGTCCAAAAATCGGGTGTGGTCGTAGTTATTAACATTTTTTTGTCCCATTCAATGAATAATACACCCAAATTATCATCAATAATTGATGCGGCTAAAAAACGCAATCTATCAAATCCATGTTTTTGCAGATAAAAAATGAATAAAATCAAATCCATGTATTGAATTATTCTTAAATTATCTAAGATTATCCCTCCATTAATAGGCCAGATTAGGCTAATGAGATGCTTTCATTCTACTACCTTTGGCCTAAAAGTGGATTATGGTTTTTTCATTTTTTCGTTTCGTCTTTATTCAAATTTTTTTTGCATTTGTTAGTTTCGCGTCAAGATTTTGTGGTTTTTGGATTCCTCTCGACGAGACGAATCTAACAAATATAAAATTATGGTCAAACCAAATACATTTTTGAATAAAGCCGAAATACGTGGATTATTTGCCAATAATCCAAGTATTTCGGCTTTATTCAAAAAAATTTGAGTTTTGGTCATAATTTTATACTTGCTAGATTCGTCTCGTCGAGAGGAATCCAAAAACCACAAAATCTTGATGCAAAACTAACAAATGCAAAAAAAAATTGAATAAAGACGAAACGAAAAAATCAAAAAATCATAATTCACTTTTAGGCCAAAGGAGTTTTGGAAGTTGTGGAAAGGAGAAAGAGAAGAGAAAGTAGAAAAGGAGATATGGGACAGAAATAGTTGTGCGTGAGAAAATTTCCCTAGGATTACGTAACAAGACGAATAAAATCAAATTGCTGATCTTAGCAACCTACAAAAGGCCCATTTTTTAATTCAAAATATCATGGGGACCACGCTAATGCATGCATACGTTGGTGAAAATCATGTTTCAAACTTCTTTTTTTTTGTCATTAATTTGTCGTTCTTAATCTATTACATGAGGGATGAGAGAATAAGACTCGATCCTGGAATTCAGTATGAGACATCTAAGAGCTCTACCGCATGAGCTAGTCATCACTTGCTATATGTTTCAAGCTTTAAAAAGTAAAATTCCACGGACAGTGGCGGTAAAAGTTGATTTGAAATGAGTAAAGTCCAATAAAAGTTAATGTGAAAAGTATAATGATGATGTTTATTTAATACTAAGTTTTACGAAGCCACACACTTAGAAAGGGATAGAGAGGGATCGAAGCTATAAAAGAATCCCGAAAAATTATTCCGAATATATCCCCGAAAATGAAATCAGAACCATTAAATTCATTTTTTAGAATATTTTCGGAATAATTTTTCAAAATACCTAGCATTTTCCTTAAGGAATACTCTCAACTTCATATTTTACTTTCCCATTACGATGCTTGATTGGTTAAAAGAGAAGAAAAATGCTACTGTAGCCAAAGTAGATGATTCGGGGATTTAGGATGCGTGTAGTGAGCTCATTCGGTCGTTCGATTGACGACTGACGATCTGGATAAATTGGGGTTAAATTAAATGTAAAAATACCTTTTTAAAATATCAGATGATCCGGACCGTTGATCGCCGATTAAACGGCTGATGAAGCTCACTAAACACTTGTAGCCGTGTAGTGAGCCCCTCACTACGTGGCCATGATTCCGGCCACACCGGGTGAGCGAAGATGGAAGAATTGATGTAAAGTGGACGTCTTCCCAACTGATATTATTTGGAATTACCATTTACCAACCAACTTGTACTAATGGTGTTCTGATAGCTTTGTGCCCTCTGATGTTCCACTCACAAATGATTCAGATCGATCTTGAAATCTGAATGAAAAGTTAAACAATTAGATCACACACTTACACTTTCAATCAAGCGTATTCTCTACAAGGTCATTCGAAAATTTATCTAAAAATGATGAACAATTCGGAGTATTTAAGCGGGACCCATAGTTGGCTCACAAAGCGATTTGTTTACATCGGTATTCATCGGATTATGTTTTTGTTTCTTTAACCTTTTTCTTTGTCATTCGTCATTTCTAATCTACTATATGAGAGATAAGCTAATGAGACTCGATTCTGGAATACAGTTTGAGACATTCAAAAACTCTACCGCATGAGCTAGTCACCACTTGCGTTTTTTTAACCTTCAACGTTACCCGTTTAAGCATCAAATAAAGTGGATAACATTTTCTATAGTACAAAAGACGATGCTGCATGAAAATTGTGCACGTGTGATTTGTGACCTTGAAACCCTTTTTTAAGTTTTAACAAACACCCTTTGAATTGAAGTCATACAAAGAAAGCCCAGAGTTTCTAAAGCCATCACTTTGACCATCCAGGTGCATTGGACACAAGCCTAGGTCTCCATCGAAGGTTCTTTAACACGTGGCAAAATTCCCACCCATACAATTTTCCAAGTGGCACCTCACGAGCGGTCCTTTATGACCAAACTCAGGTTACCCTTTTTCCACCCATATAAATCACTCACAATCCATACAATGTTTTCCAACGAAATTAATGGAGGGTGGCAACGTGAAGGACGAGAGGGAAGGAGGAGAGGTAAAGTACAGAGGCGTTCGACGGCGTCCGTGGGGGAAATTTGCGGCTGAGATTCGAGACTCTGCTAGGCACGGGGCCCGAGTGTGGCTCGGAACGTTTAATACGGCTGAGGAGGCCGCTCGAGCCTATGACCGAGCTGCCTATAACATGAGGGGCCAACTAGCCATTCTCAATTTCCCTGAGGAATACCCAAATTCACAAAGTGGTGGCAGAGGCTCCTCCTCTACTGCTTTGGCTTCATCGTCTTCGTCTTCAACGTCGTCAATGCACGGGAGGAGAGAGCAGAGGGGACAGAGAAGTGACCAACATGGACAGCAAGTGTTTGAGTTTGAGTGCTTGGATGATAAGTTGTTGGAGGAGCTTCTTGAAAGTGAACAAGAGAAAAAGAATAGGCGACAATGAAGTTCATCCAGATGCTATCCAGGCCTTGCAAGCTGGTCCGGACACCTGGTAATCAAAAAAAAAAAAAAAAAAAAAAAAATTCTATCTAGGTCTTAAAGATTTCAAGAACCCACAAAAAGTTTTCTTATCAACACCCTCTTCTATTTCTCTTAGTATTTATTTCCCCCCCAAAATTTGGTAAATTGTTGTAGTCAGGGAGAACAGTGGGTGCAGAGGAGTGTTTGGCTCTTGCACTCCTCTCAATTTTCTTCCTATTTATAGTATACTTTTGGATTTTTTTTTTTTGTAAAATTACTGAAGATCAGTGGTCCTCGCCAGGTCGGTCAAATTCATAACACTGCATCCGGCCATCCGCCACTAGTTGTAGTGTGTAAAGATAAGATTGATGATGCTAGCTATTTTTGGTACTAATACTACTCCCTCCGTTCCAAATTGCTAGTTACATTTCCTTATTTAGAACCTCTCAAAAAATGTCTATATCTTCTAATTTATAATACTTTTTATATTCAATATGAATCTTGTTTGATAGATCTCAATTAGTTTTATTAAACAAATTTTTTTAAATTATAAAAAAATGTTATAAATTGTGAGATATAATACAACTGTTTGAAATAATACTACCCAAAAGAAAGTCAAGGAATTTTGGAACAGAGGAGTACTAGTAAATTGGGTTAAGTCAAGGAATGTGTGGAGTACAATGGAGGTTTAGTTTGTCAAAAGTTTTTCCACAACATAGAGAGAAGCCTTTAGAGGTTTACGTTTTTGCAAAGTTTGTGGATGTCCCTTTTCTAGTACAATCCAGAGCTTGGTTCTAGTACAATCCGTTGCACGGTTATGTGGTGGTGCTTCAAGACACTTTAACACCATAAATTTTGTAGGACCGACGGCTAAATATTTGGACCGCCTATAAATGTGTTGTACTAGAATTATCTAAAGTACCACGTAGCTGTGCTGCGAATTTATTAAATAATTACTTGTAAATGATAAACGACAAGCGTGGTAATGTTTGGCCCATGATTGTAACGGAGAAGTTGACTTGGTTTCAGCTTTATTTATGTGGCCAAAGTGTATCCGTAAAGTGTCGGTAGTGATTGTGAAGTTCGTCTTGAACCGTGTAATTGCAAGGCACTCATACCCAATAAGTCTACAGGCACACCAAACCCACCGCAACCCAGTCACACCTGTCTATGTGACACTCCACGTAGCACCGTGGGCCGTGCCACTCATTGACTTAAGAAAAAAAAAAGATTATGCATATGAAATTATATGCCTGCTTTTTAATTGAACTGTGTGGAGAATAGTCAAAGTGCCCGTAAGCTCACCTGAACCCCCTAACCGTTGGGGAAAAAAATCTCGGATATTACATGCACGGACTTCAAAGCGAAAAATAAAAATTCTAGTGTCAAATTCAACAAAAATGGAAGCTACCCGATTCAAAGCGAAAGGTTCTTGATGTGGGGCCATAAATTTTGGTGGATCGATAACTTTGGTTATTTTAGGCATAAATTAAGAATATCAAATCACTAAATTAATTAAAGGCTAATCACCCGTGGAGGGTAACCTTGGCCATGTTTGTTTGAGAGAATATGGGGGTTGGGATTTGGGGTGAATTGGAGTGGGCCCCCTTTTTTCAATTGTTGTTAACTCTTTTTGGGATGAGATTTGAAATCCTCTACCAAATTTAATCCCACTCCGTCCGGTGTATAGAATCCCCGGGGGGGGGGGGGGATATGGGGATTTGGATTTTCCAAAGGCTAAATACGAGAATTCCAAATCATAAATTAAATGCTAGCTCACCCATATAGGTGGCGATAACTTTGATTTTGAATTTGCACTTTTGTAGAGAACTTTAACTTTTATATTTGAAAACGAGTGAAAATGATTGGTAAGATGATTAGATGAACCGATAGCATACACGTAAATTGGTTTGGACATTTGAATTATAAAGTTAAAAAAAAATAAAATGAATTGAGAGCAAAATCTGATCAAAAAAAATTGAGAGCAAAATGAATCCCTTATGCCCACTTTTTCGTTTACCTGTCTTTTTCCGGCCCTTTATTCTTGTAGTTGGGAATTGGGTTAACATCAAGAATCCACAGTTTCCATTGAGCCCAGCCCAATAGGTTTAGTCCCCAATAAAAACCGCGAGTCACGTTTATAGAAAATACAATCTGTGTTCGGATCAAAAGTGTTACAGTCCGGTTCTAATCCAATCTGTAAGTCACACGTCGATTCTAGTTTTATTCACGGATTACATTCCATAACGAAAAATAACAACTAGCAAAAAATAAAATAAAATAATAAGCAGGAACCAACCATAAACATTACAATATACTGTATTAACTAGTAATAAGTAATGCAATGATTTGAAACAGCGGCGGAGATATTTTACAGTATTTTGTAGATTTTTTTAATGAATGTTCTTCAAAAAATTACTCCCTTCATATCTTTTTAAGTGCTTTTCTTTGTAAATGTGACCCATAAAGAGAAATCATCATTACACTTTTCAGATCAATTTTTACCTATATTTTACATATTTCACATCAAATTTTACCTCTACTTTTACCCATTAAATATTTACTTATTAATTTTTCAAAAGGGCAAAATAATAATTGTACAAAATTTTATCATTAATTTTTTAAAACACACACTTATTAAGAGACAGTCCAAAATAGAATACTCAACAATAAAAAATTGGATGGAGGGAGTATAAAATTTCAAATATAATTCAAAAGTGAAAAAAAAATTTATTTGGAGAACACTAAATTATTGTGAACAATCCTTTGCGATGATACTGCGTTCGTCGAATCATCTAATAACTACAATACTCGAAATTAATTAAATTAATTAGTCAAAATTAAAACTTGAATGACTAGATTTAGCCTTAGAAAAAATATCGAACCAAAATTTCTTTCCTCCAACTTCGATTCCTAACTCCGCCACTGCTTTGAAATTGGATTAAACATTATATCAAACCATATTGTTTTAAGGTTACAAACTAGCTTCCATTAAGGGAAAATTATAAATGAATCACACTATATCAAATTACCTAATGCAATAGTTTATCCCCTAGGTTTTATATAAATTAATATACACTATATCACATTATGGTAAAATAGGATTAATACTACTCCAAAATATTTCTAATTTTCTCACATTCTGGTTTAGTTAATTCACGGTTTAAAAATGAAAATCTGTGTTTAATTAGACCGAGAGTCACATTTTTTTTATTTTTAAATACGTGTCCGAATCATTAATCTAATGTTCTAATTCAAGACCTACGGATCAGTTACAACCGATTCAGACCGGTTTAACGATTCACTGGAATTTTTGAGCAGCCCTAACCATGATAACCTTAACAAGTCCCAAAACGTAAGAAAATAAAAAAAGAAAGCTTGATGACTGATGAGTCGGTTTTATAAAGTCGGTGATGTTTCCTATTTAAAAGAACATTCACACAGACTTGTAACACATCACAAACCCTAACCCTAACCCTTATTTCGTACCAAACCCATAAAACCATCACAGGAAAACACAAAGCTTCAACAATGGCAACCCCACTCCACGGACCACCGGAGATCCGTCTCCCCATCACCACCAACACCGCTGCTACCACCGCAAACCCTCCTATGGGTTTCACCGAGAACAATTCCGCCACCTACTTGTCCACGGGAAACCAGTGCCTTGACTTCTTCTTCCACGTGGTGCCCGACACCCCACCAGAGCAACTGGTGCAGAGGTTAGTTGCGGCATGGGACCACAATTCCTTAACGTCCCTAAAGCTCGTGTGCAACTTACGTGGTGTGCGGGGGACCGGAAAATCCGATAAGGAAGGGTTTTACGCGGCGGCATTGTGGTTGCACAAACACCACCCGAAAACCCTAGCATGCAACGTGAAGGCGATAGCGGAGTTCGGGTTTTTAAAGGACCTGTTAGAGATTCTTTACCGGATACTCGAAGGACCGGAGATCCGAGAAATGGAAAAAACTGAGTGGAAGATTAGGAAGGGAGAAGTGATTGATCGGAACACGGGTCGAAAGAAGAGGAAGGCGACGGAGGATAAGGAGAGAGGGAAGGATTCGAGGTCGGAGAAGAAGGTGGCAAAAGCCAAAAAAGCCTATGAAAGGTATTGTTTATTTTTTGGATTTATTTTCTGTAACATGTCATGTGATTTTTTTTTTTCTTCTCAGCAATAACTTATGTGCTTTTCAATTTCGTCTTCTTTATGTTCTAAAAAATAAGCGTTCGTAATGCTTTAAAAATGTTCAAAAGGTGGAAAAATATAAAAAATGATACCCACATGTGAGTGAGGGTGTGACAGAAAGGGTGTGTCTGTATCATTATTCGAAAAATATTACAATGCACATCTTTTGGGGAACCTGGGGCTTTGCAACTTTGCTGTCCTTGGGACGACAAACCCTGTCAACTTTTGATTTTAACCGTTCTTCTCCTCTGCAATCAACGGTTCAGATTCCCAGTAATAATTTATTTGTGAATCTAAACCGTTGATTGCCGAGATGGATTACTCGGATGGATTGGCGGAGCCTGTCCTTAAGGATCAACAGAGCCAGTGGTTTATTTTTGGGTGTTTATATCTCGAATCAATTGTTCTATGAAAAGAAAAAAAAAAACATTCTGAGAATCAGATATATGGATTGTGGCAAAAAAAAGATATATGGATTTTATTTTCTGTTTGGAATTTTTTTAATCTATGTGAGACCGATTTAGCGTTTTGTTTGTACATCTAGTTCTTCTGATACTAGAATATTTTGGTTTTTTTCACCAACAGGTATGACCGCGATCCGGACTACCGGTTCTTGTACGACCGAGTATCGGATCTCTTTGCGGAGCTTCTGAGATCCGACATGGAGTCGTACAACGCCGGGGAGCTTCACAAAATCAGCCTCGCATCGAAATGGTGTCCCTCCCTAGACTCGTCCTATGACCGAGCTACACTCATTTGCGAGAGCGTTGCAAGGTCAGTTGAATTCCAAGTTTTTGTCGCTTATATAGTACAACAATGCTAGGTACCCCGAAAAACTATCACTTCCGGGATAGTTTTTGGGGTACTTAGCGTATATTTTAACTCTTTGAGATCGAAAAATCTCATTTAAATTCCTAAATTTTCTCAAACAGGAAAGTATTCCCGCGGGAAGTGTACATAGAGTACCAAGACGTGGAAGAAGCTCACTATGCTTATAGGGTTCGAGACCGCCTCCGAAAGGAAGTACTTGTCCCTCTCCACAAAGCCCTAGAACTCCCCGAAGTCTACATGTGCGCGAACAAATGGGACAACGTCCCATACGAACGCATCGGCTCGGTCTCAATGAAGCTCTACAAAGATTTGTTCTACAAGCACGACAAGGAGCGATTCGAGGAGTATTTAGAAGAAGTGAAGAGCGGAAAGAGCACAATCGCAGCCGGAGCACTACTACCCCACGAGATCATCAAGTCGTTGGACGACGAAAAAGGTCCAGAGGTGGCCGAGCTTCAGTGGAAGAGAATGGTGGACGACATGGAGAAGAAAGGCAAGTTAACGAATTGCGTGGCAATTTGTGACGTATCGGGGAGCATGGAAGGGATCCCAATGGAAGTCTCGGTCGCGTTAGGGCTCTTGATATCCGAGCTAAGCGAAGAGCCGTGGGAAGGGAAGCTAATAACGTTCAGCTCGAACCCACAACTTCACCCGATCGAAGGAGATAGTCTTAGAGACAAGACGAGTTTCATCAGGGGGATGGAGACGGGGGTGAACAAGGATTTTCAAAAGGTTTTCGACCAGATCTTGGAGGTCGCGGTTTTGGGGAACCTACATGGCGAAGAAAGGCAAGTTAACGAATTGCGTGGCAATTTGTGACGTATCGGGGAGCATGGAAGGGATCCCAATGGAAGTCTCGGTCGCGTTAGGGCTCTTGATATCCGAGCTAAGCGAAGAGCCGTGGGAAGGGAAGCTAATAACGTTCAGCTCGAACCCACAACTTCACCCGATCGAAGGAGATAGTCTTAGAGACAAGACGAGTTTCATCAGGGGGATGGAGACGGGGGTGAACAAGGATTTTCAAAAGGTTTTCGACCAGATCTTGGAGGTCGCGGTTTTGGGGAACCTAAGCGAAGATCATATGGTAAAGACGGTTTTCGTGTTGAGCGACATGGAATTTGATGAGGCCTCGAAGATGCCCCCGAGTTGGAATGACTATGACTCGGGGGATGATCGGGCCTCGTTGACTAATAATTGGGAGGTTGTTTATATGGAGATTCAGAGGAAGTTTAGGGAGAAGGGGTACGAGAAGGTGCCGGAAATAGTGTTTTGGAATTTGAGAAACTCTGTTGCCACACCGATGCTTAGCAGACAAGTGGGTGTGGCGTTAGTAAGCGGGTTTTCGAAGAATCTGGTGACATTGTTTTTGGAGGGGGGAGGGATTTTGAGCCCTGAAGCTGTCATGTTACAAGCCATTAGTGGTGAAGAGTATGAAAAGCTTGCAGTGGTTGATTGAGAGAGAGAGAGAGAGGTGGAGGAGGAAAAAGCCTAGAAATGGATAATGAGATCATAGTGAATTAGTTAGACAAAATTGAATTAAAAGGGCTTTGATTTCAAGAGAAAAAGATAGGAGACGATGAAGTCCAAATACCCCACAAAAAGTTTATCTTTCTCTGTATTTTGTTAGTCAGAATTCGGAAAATGGTTGTATACTATTTTAAGGATACTAATTGTGTATTAGGGATTAAGTCGAGGAATATGTGGACTACGATGGAGTTTTGGTTTGCAAAATGTTTTGATACATGAAAAGTATTCCTGAAATTGTCAAAGAAAGAAGAATGAATGACTTAGATTTATAGTCGCATGAATTTGAGTCCTTCATTCTCCTTTCCTAAATATTTTCGGTGATACTTTTCATGTATCCTACCGTTTGTCAAAAGTTTTTCCACCATATAGAGAAGCCTTCAGAGGTTTTTTTTGTTGTTTTAGTTTTTTTTGGCCCAGAGAAACGCGGTAATAGTTTTTGACTATAGGCCTAGTTTCCCATTTGATGAAATGTGAATCCCTTAAAATCAAGTGAAGTGGGTTGACTTTATTATATGATTTCCTCATTTGATAAAATCAATCATTTGATTTCATGAGATTCCCATTTAATTTGACAATACATTGAGAATCGGTCCTCAGACTAAAAACTTTACTAGACCCATGATTGCCAAGGTATATATATTGGCGTAGCCAGAATATAATGTTGTAAGTGGAGTACCAATTATGGAATGGGGGGAGGTGCTGTGCACCAACCCGCTGTGCACGTCGGTGCACGGTGCTCCGGCCTCGCTCCGACGATCTGACGTGTTCACCTCGTAGATCTCACATAGTAGAATAAGTGTTCCAAAAATCAGTTCGATCGGATATGATTAAGTGGCTCATTGGAACATTATTATCTTGAAAAGAATGGATCCGAAACACTAGATCAAACCCACTAGAACCCATTATTGCCAAGTTTTATGTGTTCCGATTAGACACTTAATGATTTCCAATCGAGCTAATTTTTGGAACACTTGTTCTACTCGGTGAGCTCTACGATATGAACGTTTTCGATCGTCGGAGCGAGGCCGGAGCACCGTTCACTGGTGTGCACAGCACGGTGCACCGTGGGTTGGTGGCTTGGTGCACAGCACCTCCCCCAGTCCACCAATTATACATGTTACATTGATTTGAAAGACAATTTTTTCCCCCTCTTTTTTCGTGTACGATCTGATAAATACAATTGCAAATATATTGTTTAACTATCCCACTTACTTTAGTTTCACTTTTTATCAAGTATCAAGTAGCTTCAAAGGAATTTTTTTGAAAATAACATGAATGTTTTGAACAAATTTATAAATTTTCATAATTATTCACAATCAAATTGAAAAGATCACCTCCTTCTTAGGGAGAACTAATGCTTATTTTAGTTTGTAATTGGAATTCTTGTGTCATCTTTGTCAAACTATAGCATGTTAGGTCTGGCTAAAAAAAAACAAATTGGTTTATTCAAAAAAAAAATTGCATTTGTTAGATTTTCATCGGTTTTTTGTGGTTTATTGGTTTGTCTCGACAAGAGAAATCTAAAAAGTACAGTATAAAATTATTAACCAAATTCAAATTTTTGTGAATAAAGACAAATTATTAACCAATAAACCACAAAAATTCGAATTATTTTTGTTTTTCATGAAGTTTTTAAAAATTTTGAGCATAGTTTTATACTTTTTATGTTTCTCTCGTAATAGTTCCGTATTTCTGACATATGCTTTAAAGTATTACTATGTTCGGGTCAATATAATATTTCTGACATATAATAGTTCCGTATTTATATATCCCATAAACCTTATTCTTTTCTTTGGATTCTTAGTTAGTTGTCCAAAAAATGATCTTAATTAAAACACAGAATTCAAATCCATCACGTACATATGGGTAAGTGGAATATATATACATCCAAGTTAAATCACATATGCTATGTTTTAATTTTAAATTCTTACGGTTCTAAATGAAATATAACTCCATAATGTGTGAGACATACAATACAATATGGGTGCAGTACTATTATTCTCATCAATATTAAGAAGAAAACCAAAAGAATTTTTTTACATAAGCAGTAATTAGTGCACTTAATAAAATACATCGCAGAAACCAACTACCAAAATTGCGGATGTTACAGTTAACAAAAATTAGCATTGCTACGTACCCAGAAAAATATATCAAAAATTTATTCAAAATTTGAAATAAGTGGCCGAGATCACTCTCAAGTGAATCTGAGCTACTGGTTTTAAATTTTTGGATAATTTTCTAAGTACTTAGACTTTTCAAACAAAAATAAATAGATAACTATTCTCGATTTTCTCGATTCAATTTGAATTACAAAAGTGAAAGGTCTTGTGGGCCCATAAATTTAGGTGAAAACAAATTATGAATCAACCTGCCCAAATTTGCATTAAAAAGTAACATGTGTTTGTATTTCATGAGGTAATATTCGATCTCAGAGCCTCCACATAGTAGATCACTGGAGAGTTTGTCTAGTCGTCAATTCAGAGTTCTCGAAATACACTCAAACTAGCTTGAATATTCCAGTTACCAGAAAAGAAATACATTATAGAATCCGTGTCACCCACTTTTTCATTTAGATATCTTTTTTAGGCCTTTTGAAGAAACCCAACTTTCCAATCAGCCAGGCCCCAGTAGGCCTTTTAGGGCATCCACAGTAGGCTCCCTAAAAATAGCTTCTAAGTTGACTCCTAAGATGTACACATAAGCCTAATTGAGACCCATTTTTCATTCATAGAGCTTGCTAAATTTAGAGAGCATATGTGCACTCAATGGGTTAGCAAAAACATTCTCTATTTTGTGGGAAAAAAATAATAAAAAGTGTGGGTCCCATAAATTGATAATTGATAAGTCTAAAATGATTAAAAGTGTTTGGGTTCCACTTAAAGCTAGCTACAAGGCTACTTACATTTCCCTAATGAGTTAGGAGCCATGCTTAGGAGCTACCATTGATAGCTTGTATTGGAAGCCCATTGAATGCCATTATTGATCAAATGACTTGCTAAATTTTGAGAGCCTTACTTAGGAGCCATTTTAAGAGCCCACTATGGATGCCCTAGTCCCCCTTCAAAAAACTGACCCAATCACGAAAATGTTTGCAACCCAAGTAACCTTGATGAGTCGGTTAGTAAAAGATCGACGGTGTTCCCTATTTAAATAGACATTCTAGGGTTCCGAAATTACATGCACACTGACTCGTAACACATTGCAAACCCTAACCCTAATTTTGTACCAAACCCATCAAACCATCACAGGAAAACACAAAACTTCTCCAATGGCAACACGACTCCTTGGACCACCGGAGATGCGCCTCCCCATCACCAACACCGCTACTACTACCGCTACCACAGCAAACCCTCCAATGGGTTTCACGGAAAACAATTCCGCCACCTACTTAGCCACGGGAAACCCGTGCCTCGACTTCTTCTTCCACGTGGTGCCCGACACCCCACCAGAACAAGTGGTGGAGAGATTAGTTTTGGCGTGGGACCACGAAGCCTTGACTTCCCTAAAACTCGTGTGCAACTTACGCGGCGTGCGTGGTACCGGGAAATCCGACAAGGAAGGGTTTTACGCGGCGGCGTTGTGGCTGCACAACCACCACCCGAAAACCCTAGCATGCAACGTGAAGGCTATAGCGGAGTTCGGTTATTTTAAGGACATGTTAGAAATTCTTTACAGGCTACTCGAAGGACCCGAGATCCGAAAAAAGGAGAACGCAGAGTGGCAGAAACGGAGGGCAGAAGTGATGGATCGCAACCCGGGTCGAAAGAAGATGAAGGCGACCGAGGATAAGGAGAAAGTGAAGGGTTTGAGGTTGGAGAAGACGGTGACAAAAGCCATAAAAGCCTTTGAAAGGTATTGTTTATTTATTTTTATTTTGGATTTATTTTCCGTAAGTTATTTGATTTGATTTTTTTGGATGTTCATATTATGAAGCAATTGTTCGGTGAAAAACCTTTGTGAGGATCTGATGTATGGATTTTATTTTCTGTTTGGAATTTTTTGAGTTTCTGTTTTGAATTCTTTTTAATATTATGACATAACATTGACAGTATTACTTAGGATCAGCTTGCGAATTTATGGCACGTACAATAGTAGAATCATTGCCAATTAATGGCACGCTGTGCACCAAAGTGCGAAAAGACAGTGCAAGCTTTGTTATGCCAAAACCTAAATGTTAAGTCAGCAACATGCTATGAATACCAAAAATATATGTGTTTTGTAACACAATCTCTCCGCAAGACTACCATGCAATTTTTAATGTGAAATTGTGAACCATAGCTAAACTGAATCTAACTTGCATGCTATGTTCTTACTGTATTTGTCTAGGTACTTTTTCTAGTTTAATTAGTATTGTATAACAGCATATTTTGGTTTTTTGGACGGCAGGTATAACCGTGATCCGGACTACCGGTTCTTGCACGACAGCGTGTCGGATCTCTTTGCGGAGCTTCTGAAGTCGGACATGGAGTTCTACAATGCCGGGGAGCTTTACAAAATCAGCCTCGCGGCGAAATGGTGTCCCTCTCTCGACTCGTCCTACGATAAAGTTACACTCATGTGCGAGAGTGTTGCAAGGTCAGTTAACTTACAAGCTTAATTTCGTCACTTAATGGTATAACTTTCCGAGTTTGAAAAATATCATTATAATTCGTAATTCTTCTCAAACAGGAAAGTATTCCCACGAGAAGTGTACATAGAGTACCAAGACGTCGAAGAAGCTCACTATGCTTATAGGGTACGAGACCGCCTCCGAAAGGAAGTGCTTGTCCCTCTCCGCAAAGCCCTAGAAATCCCCGAAGTCTACATGGCCGCGAAAAAATGGGACTCCCTCCCATACAAACGCGTCGCCTCTGTCGCAATGAAGCTCTACAAGAAGTTGTTCTACAAGCACGACGAAGAGCGATTCAAGGAGTATTTGGAAAATGTGAAGAGTGGAAAGAGCACAATCGCTGCCGGGGCACTACTGCCCCACGAGATCATCGGGTGCTTGAATGACTATACCGGTCCAGAGGTGGCCGAGCTTCAATGGAACCGAATGGTGGACGACTTGGCCAAGAAAGGCAAGTTAACGAATTGCATGGCGATTTGTGACGTATCGGGTAGCATGAATGGGATCCCAATGGAAGTATCGGTCGCGTTAGGGCTTTTGATATCCGAGCTAAGTGAAGAGCCGTGGAAAGGGAAGCTAATAACATTCAGCGAGAAACCACAACTTCACACGATCGAAGGAGACAGTCTTCTATCCAAAACGGATTTTATTAGGAGGATGGATTGGGGGGCAAACACGGATTTCCAAAAGGTTTTCGACACGATCTTGGAGGTGGCGGTGATGGGGAAGCTAAGCGAAGATCAGATGATCAAGAAACTTTTCGTCTTCAGTGACATGGAGTTTGATCAGGCCTCGGGCCATAATAATTACTATGGCTCGGGGTATCATCGAGCCTCGAGTAATGACTGGGAGACCGATTATATGGTGATTCAGAGGAAGTTTAAGGAGAAGGGGTACGAAAAGGTGCCGGAAATAGTGTTTTGGAACTTAAGAAACTCTGATGCCACACCCGTGCCTAGCAATCAACCGGGTGTGGCGTTAGTAAGCGGGTTTTCGAAGAATCTTGTGACTTTGTTTTTGGATGGGGGAGAGATTTTGAGCCCTGAGGCTGTCATGTTACAAGCTATTAGTGGTGAAGAGTATCAGAAGCTGGTGGTGCTTGATTGAGGGGAGACTAGAGACAGAAGTTGGCCTTGGCCCTCCTTCAATTTCTTCATCTTCATCTTCATCTTCAGCATGGACAGCAATGGAGGTTGGTTTGTCAAAAGTTTTTCCACCATACAGAGAAGCCTTAAGAGGTTCAGAGCCCATTTAGCAGTTTCATTATTGAATTCTGATTTTTGCGTTAACGGATTTTGTCTGTTTTGGGAGCTGAATTGTAAAATGCATTCTAATATAATGCATTTTCTGAATCACAAAATGGTTGCATGATTTTATAAATGTGCCCTAGATGCACTTTTAGTCTTTTACACTCAAACACTATGCGAAATGCAAAAAATAATAGGCTCCCCACTGGTGCTTTTGTTTTTTTTTTGTTTTTTGAAAGTTTGTATGTGTTCCTTTTCTAATACTCCCTCCGTCTCTTTTTAAATGTGTTACTTCGTAAATCCAACTTATTAAAGAAACATCATCATTACGCCTTTCACATCAATTTTTTCCTCCACTTTACACTTTTCACATCAACTTTTACCTCTACTTTCCAAAATTATCCTCAACTTTCACCCATTAACTCTTTACCCACTAACTTTTCAAAAGGGCAAAATGATAATTATACAAACTTTTACCCACTAACTTTTCAAAAGGGCAAAATGATAATTGTACAAACTTTTACCCATTAACTTTTCAAACCACACACTTATTTGGAGACAGCCCAAAATAAAAAGTTAAACACTTAAAAAGGGACGGAGGGAGTACAACTTTCTATCCAAACCATTTGGATTAGAAAGTAAAATAAACAAGCTTTTTAGTGGTCCAAACCATGTGTAAATCGAAGTTCGGTAGATTCCGAGGCAAGCCCAGGGAGGTTTGACTTATTGTATAACCATGTGATTCACTACAACAAAAACGTGGTATCCCGACGAAAAAATTTCGTCGCCAAAGTAGCATTTTTCGTCGCTAAAGCTTTTGGCGAGGAAACTTTTCCTCGCCCACTTTCCTCGCCTATACTGTGTCGCAAAAGCCTAATGCAAGGAAAAAAAAATTTCCTCGCCAAATCTGGATAATTGGCGAGGAAAATTGTCCTCGCCAAATCTATACAATTTGCGACGAAATTTTTCCTCGCCGAAATTGGACTATTAGCGAGGAAATGTTTCCTCGCCAAAATTATGACTATTTGCGAGGAAATGCTTCCTCGCCAAATCTTGACAACTTGCGAAGAACTTTTTCCTCGCTAATTTAAGATATTTTGTCGCCAAAACAGTGCTTGGTGGTTTAATGAAGCCCATAGGCGAGGACAATTTATTAGGGGCAAAACTTTCAGAGACAAAAAATTTCCTCGTTAATGATACATATAGTCAGTAAAATAATTTCTCTGCTACAGGTTTTCTTCCACACATTCCCTGCTAATTTATAGAACTCATCCATTGACAACCAAAAAGTGTATAGCATACATCCACCTGTTTTCTACTTGAACAAAATGTCAATACAACATTGCCAATGCATGGTTCAAACCATCAAAACTAATCCGTCAAAGTAAAATTTAGGCCCTAAAAACAAAAGATAAAGTTTACTACAACTTATGCTATAACATTCTCCAAAAGCATCATGGCCCTAATCAAAATAATGCACCACCTGCGTGCCAAATTTGCATTGTACCCTTGTTGCCACATCATCTCTTGCAAGTCCACGAGCTCCAAAAAGTGATCACTTCTTACACACTGCCAAGGCAAAAAAAAAAAAAAAACCACATTTGAATGAGCAAAATACATGTTCTAAGTACATTCCAGTTAATAAACTCACTTTCTCGTCGGTGTGGAACAAGTGCATGGATTAAGGCCCTAATCCAATAAATTTATAGTTTAGTAGAGTTGGGTGAACACTTCTTACACACTGGCAAGGCAAAAAACAACATTTGAATATACATGTTTCTAAGTACAACTCTCAAATGAAAGACAAAGGAAGTGTGAATTTATGCAAATAAGAGCAACATTAATTATTGTCCACCTGAGTTAGGGAAACGGCACCACCCTAACTGCGCTAAAATTTAGGGCAGTGTGTAAAAGTCCTAAATTTGGGCTATAATCAAATATATATCCGCACTAAAGCCCTCTAACTCGGCATACGAATGGGCTAGTATCAATAAAGGGGGGATCCCAAGTCTGTCGATCTCAGATAGGCAGTTCTACGACTCTCTTCTAAGCATCTTAAGTTTGCTTGAGCCATGAATCGCCGGCCCTCCGTGCGAAAATGTCACTTCAAACACGAGACTGACGAGTGTATTTCGTTGGAACTAGGACATTCACACGGACTACTAGGACAGATTTATATCTCTCCCCTCTAACCAACGGAGGGATGAATCATTGATCTTAGCGGGGTAGTATAGAATGGCGATATCAGATCGGCCGTTGGTGATGCGCACGCAGGAAGAGGATGTAGTGCTGATCCTTGTGTTCAGTAACATCCATGGGAAATAACAGACTCCCAACAAGCAAACAAGCAACTCCAAGAAAAGTCTCATTTTGGGTCTGATTTTTCTTGACAGAGCACCTGAAGCAAACATAGCATCTGAACCAGGTATATTCTTGTGAGTGCGAATCCAATCAGACCAAATTAACCCAACATTCATATAATGGGACTGGGATCTCTCAAGTAGATGATTTTGAGTCATTTTTTCTTAGTTCGTCAAGAATATCAATCACGTTATAAATTTATAGTTGTTGGATATATATTGATATGTTTTCAGAACTCGTTTCAAGAATAAAATTAGAAAATTTGAACCGGAACCCAATTTTTTTTAACAGCATAACTGTGTTCTATACGATATCCGCTGGAAATAGTTTTTGAGGTTGTTGGTGTTGTCAGTGCGTTTTAAAAACAAAAGAGTTCTGATTTTATCTTCATTTGTGCAAAATGCAACATATTAATTGGGCTCGTTGTATTCTGGAGGTAGATTCGCGAGTAACCCAGTGCACAACTATGTAACGTGCCTGCAAATATTATGCAAGAACAAGAGGAATCGATCCATGCAAATAGGGAAAGCAAGACAACAGAAATAAAATACAAAATCTGTACTTGGTCAGGTTTCAAGAGAATGCAGCTAGCAATCAAGATCACATCAGCGCTCAATTAAGAACACATTCAGCTCCTCAACAATCCCAAATAATACCGATAGGGAACACAATCAGATCTACATCCCAATCAGCAACAAAGAAAGTCTTCAAAGAAAATCACGTAGCGACAGTATAAGTCTGACCTAATTACTAAAGCCATAGTCCCTAAAAGATAAAAAGAAGAAGACATACTAGAGCAAATAGAAGAAAGTGAGAGATCTAAACCCGAGCTCACCCAAGCTCACCCAAGTACCTTTAGGCGTTGAAACAAAGGTGCCTTGATACTCTCATCCACAGCCTTCCAACTTTTAACACTCAGATCTCGTACATTTTCACGAACCTCAACACCAATCTTCGACGCCAATTTAGAAGCATAAAGCCCCACTGGAGCACGGTGCTCTTGCGGGATGGGAACAAGTAGCTTACCCCCAATTTTGTCAATAAGTCCTTGGATTTCGAGTCCACGTGTTGGGCCACGGCCGCGTGCATGTTTCTTAGGAGCTACTTAAGTGCCACAATAGTATTTTTTTTTAAATAGTTAGAGTCCAAACTTAAAGTTCAAACATTCCCAATAATGTAACTTAACCATCTTACCAGCACTACATGATGCAGTTGCCTCACTTTGCAACTCTACAAGGGGAGGCGGTGAGGACTGGGTCTCAACCATAGGATGTGGTGTTGAACGAGTCACCCTCTCATGGGCAATAGTTGATTCATATTGGGGCTCAGCTTGTGATCTTGTGAATCCACCTGGTGGCATCTCTAGGACCTAAATAACACATCACATGGAAGCATAAAGACTACATAAAACAAAATGGAGATAATATACAGATTATAATTGATTTTTCTAAGTTGCATTTGAAGAAATATGGCACTTTAATTGATCTTTCTCACTACAATATTTTTTAAACAATGCTAGTATTATCTTATGACAACTGTGGTTCTTAAAAAACAAGTACAAGCATATTCATACCTAACATAAAATAAAAAATAAACTAGACGGATAATGCTAGTACACACACGGAAACATTTATTAAATCATGCATATTGTACCTCATGTTCAAAAGAATCAAAGGACTCATTGTCACTGTCGTCGTCATCACTTGGTAGCCTATAGTCTGGATCATCTACCTCATTTCCAGTACCCCCTCCTTTCTCCTTTGTACAATTTGGTAGAGACGAACCCCTCAATGAAGCTAGTGTATTATTTACCCCACTAGCCAGCAATCTCGCACGGATCTCCTTGATTCTCCTATCTCTTCTCCTCTCATATTTGGTTTTCTTCTGAGTAGCTAGAGAGCCTGGTTTGATGAATTTTTTTCCACTCTTTCCCATTTTGTTTGCCATTGTTTTGTAACTAATGCATAAAGTGATATGCAACATAATGACAAATAAAACAACAGATTAAATTATGTTCTACCATAACCACACAAAAGAAAATATTAAAATGTAAACAAACAATTCATGACTTCAAGGACATTTATACCGATACATAAAAACATAACTACATATCATAATCCATATCAGAATCCATATCAACATCAGGTATTTCATCATCTTCGTCATCCGTGTTCTCCTCTATTATTTCATCTGATAATCCAACCCCTAACATTTCCTCATCTTCAAAAGGAGCTGAATAAAAAAAATCATTATCTAGAAATCTAGATGTAATTTTTAAGAATCTCAACGCTACAAATAAAATCTCAACAAATTTACCTTTTCTCCCACCCATCCATTTGTCTTAACCTAAATGTCATTCTATCCATACATATGAATATGTGCGCATATACAAAGCTTACAACATGAAAGGGGGAGATAGAGGTAGAGAGAGCTTACTCAAAGTATCAAACTTGGTATTGGAGGGCGAAGGCACGGTAGTTGACGACGAAGCCTACTGATGTGTCCTAATCTCTGTAAAAATATAAATGATTTCAACATGTTTGCAAATACGAAATATATAAGCTAATTATACGCTTGAAACATATCTACTCATATTGTAGCTAAATATTTTTCCAGAAAGTATACTTGTAGGGTATTGTTTTGGGCCTAAAAAAGGAACAAATTACGTACCATGGAGTGAAAATTTACTCAATGATAAACTACAAAAGTAATAGAAGTCAGATATGGCCAATTGTTCTTCATTAAAAATAAAGGAGCATCATTTAGAAGATTTCTTAGCCACATACTGGTGAGAATGACAAACAAATGGAAAATGATATGGGTACATCATTTATGCACCCCAAATGCACACCACCCGGACATAGCAAATGAGGAGAAGCCCATTTTTGGGGTGAGCGCCACATTGGGCTTCTCCTCATTTATCATATCAGGTTGGTGTGCATCTGGGATGGACAAGTGGTGTACCTATAACTTTGTTCCAAAAAAAACTAACAAACATGCAAACAATAGAACAAATACATATAATAGAATACTCATTCCCAAAAGTGAGAGCATTTTATAGTCCTTGACACTGTCTAGCCCAAGAATACGTTCAGTTGGATGCCACTCCGACCCCATTTTTGGGGATTAGCTTAAAAAATTGTTTTATCATTACCAATTTGCTTTGCAATTAGTCTTTCGAGTCACACGGGAACAACAAAGAGCTTAAAATACATAGTGTCATACAAGTTCCAGACTTTCACATCAACCAATTAGATGAAACATTTTCTCAAAAAAAATCCACTTTGGCTTACAAATCGAGAGATAGACAGATTTGGCTCACAAATCGAGAGATGAGAGGAGATAAACCTTGATTTATGAGATGGTTCAGCAGACGAAGCTCTCGTTGTAGCCCACATCGTTGACTTCGGAAGTTAGGGTTTGAGCCACTACGGTGGATGTTTGAGCAAAAAAAGAGAGGGCTTGGAGAGAAATTGTTGAAGAAGAGAGGGACGGACAGATGTGCACAGCAAAGAGGGAGAGATTGTTGGATTTTTATTGCATTGAGATGTAGAGCAGTTCACCTACAGCAAGCACAAAAGGAGTGAAATCCTCTGTAATGACGAAGAAGAGATGGCCTAGGACTTGCTTTTTTGCTGAAGTTCAATCCCCTCTAATGACGTCATGTAACCCTTGTAATTTTAGCGAGGAATAGTTTCTTCGCCAATAAATTTAGAATCCCGCCAAAGCCCTTGAATTTTTTGTAAACCGCGCCAAGTAACACTGAGCAAATTTGGGAAATTAAGCCGACGAAAAAATTTCCTCGCCCTTGGCGAGCAAAACATACAAAAAAGTCAGTAGTTAAAGGGCGACAAAAAATCCTCGCCTATAATAAGAAAAATTAGCGAGGAAAGTTTTCCTCGCCTTTGTGTCCCAAAAAAATTGGCGGCACCTAATATTTTTCGCGGAATTATTTTTTGCGAGGAAAAATATAATTTCGTCGCCGTAAAGGGCCTTTGGGCGAGGAAAAATAATTTCCTCGCCTATTTGATCACCTTATTTCAATTCTGCGACAAATTCAATTTTTCCTCGCCATTGACCGGGATTTAGCGAGGAAATTTGTTTTCCTCACTATTTTTCCTCGCGATAGACTAATTTTGTTGTAGTGATTCATCGCGTTGGCCATGAAAAACATGTTTATATATAGGAAGATGTTCTATTAAGGACTCCCTCACGGATCTCCTCCGTGGGGATCACCCAATTTCTGATTTTTCGGACCAAATTTCGACGATCTGAACCGTTCAATGTGTTTAAAACATGTTTTCCATGGCCAACGCGAGGAATCACAAAAAAAATACCCGAAAGGGCTTCATCCGAGCAGTTTTTCATAATAACCGTACATATATAGTTTATCGAAAAAAGCTCGAATGAAGCCCTTCTGGGTATTTTTTTTGGACGAAGCCTTTCAGTGACCTTTTTAAAACACGTTTTAAACACATTGAGCGGGTTCGGATTGTCCAGATTCGACCCCGATCCATGAGGTCCGCAAATTGGAAGTTTGAGGGAGTCCTTAGGAGAACGAGATTATATATATACTAGCGGATGCCCGTGCCTTCGAACAATTAGCGTTCACTCGAACAATTAGCGTGCACCTTAAAAACATTAGAGTTGCATTAACCTTGGAGGAAATAACAATTAGATATCAAACAAACACAATTTTGTGTCCACCTTAAAAACATTAGAGCTGCATTAACCTTGGACGAAATAACAAACAATAAAAAAATGGCCTCAAACTCTAATTTAAAAAAAAAAAAATCCCTACAACAGAATCCAATGTCATAAGAAAAGAGTGTGACCTCATTAGATGGTTAAGTGCATCCTCCAACTGCAGTTTTTCAAAACCTAAATCTAGCAATGCCTATATCTATTTAAGTGACAAAACTCATGGAATTATAGCGAATGCATGTGCCTAAAGGCAGCAAACGCAAATCAATTTTGTTTTTCAAACAAATTAATTTCTTGAGTACTAACCTGGGCAAACATGTGGCAAGGGGGAAGTACTATCAACTTGAGATCAGAAGGGTTTCAAGTTGAAAGAATAATCCGCGTGTTATCTAGTTTATTCTTGATCTTGACAATAGCATCTAACAACAGATCAAATCCTAGGCTAGTGTAGTCAGCATGCATGTTTGTATACCTATATTAGAAGAGTTCCACAAATAAAAAGTGCAGCATTCGGTAGCACAAAATGAAAGCCTAAAGCAGCAAAAGCCCTGTAGCACATAATGGTAGAAACAGAGCAGCTACAGAGTTCGAGCATTTTTTTGCAGCTTCATATATATCCCCATTCTTCAAAACCTAGCGTGTCAAAAAATGAACATCAAAGTATTAACCCCTCCCAAAGAGGAAAATTAATACAGATATATATCAAAAAGTTCAATTCATTCTCATAGAGAGTGACCTGACCAAGAGTAAAACACCATCCTTTTTATAGAATAAAAAAGTACAGATTAACCCCAAAAAGTACACTTTACCTAAAATATATCCCAAAAGCTCACCCAAGAATATACACTGCAAACAAAAGCATTTTTAAGCAATAAATTGAAAGGCACCCACAAACTTTTCAACATATTGATGCGACCATAAGAAAGATAAAGTTACGACTCCCGTAACGAAAGGATAGATAAAATAGGTATCAGGTGGACCCTAATCATACATGTTGAATGCTTAATGGAAAGAATGAGAAAGAAAAAAGGTACAAAGTAGCTGACTTAAACGAAAAGGTGCTAAGAAGAAGAACAGAGCTAAAACATTTAGGTCCAAATTGACCGAACTAAGCCTCCAAACATTTGTCTAATACTCCAACTCAATACAAAATGCATTTGCAAATTTTTTGGGCTCTTACATGATGGTATTTTTTTAAGTACATACATAATTACATTTTTTTCAACATAATAACCATGCTATATTGATTTCGTAGAGCCTTTATAACAAAATAATTTGGGTGGCATCATTTTTTAGCCATCTAACATGGCCAGAATTTTGTCGTACAAAATATGCCTAGTACGTAGTCATTTAATTTTGGATGAGATCAAAATATATTGCTTGACAAATAGGGCGAGAACATTACACATATTTACAAAAGCATTGAAATATGACAATGGGAAAAGGTACCCAAGTGAGAACATGCATGCACAATTAATGTACGTACATGGCATAATAGGTGGCAGATGGACTCTAATCATACACGTTTAATACATCTAGCATCAGATAGTGGCAGGCGTATGAACATAAAAATAAAAAATCAATGATGTGTTTTTCACGTTTTCATGTATCAGACATATTTATACCCACTTACATTACTTAATCACTTTGAAATGAAACTTGCTAATATACAAAGTAGGAATTTATAATAGTACTCATCAATTAGGAATTCAAAAACAGTGTAATTAGAAGGAAATAAATGATACACACATGTTCCTCGAGTGATTTAGCCATATCCATCGCTACTTGAATTAGTACTGTCTCTTAAAAAAAGAAAATTAGTAGTAACCTCAGAGTTCTTGTTGGTCAGACAAATTTTCATACCGGAAGGAGCAGATGTTGAACTAATCTTCAAGCAATCGTACCCAAAGTAGCCGAACTTTGACACTCACAATCAAAACCTTCAGGGGAGAAAAAAAACATTAAGAGCAATTATGAGCAATAGTGAGAGAGGAAGAAAGGGAATTACACAAAATCAACATACAATATTATTTTACCCCGTTTAACTTCATGTAAATGGAGCTCTCTCTGCATAGATTATGGTTAGAACACAAACGTTGATTGACAGTTTCACAAAAGGGAAAAACCGAAAGTGAGAGAGAAAAATCAACACAACGATGAAGTAAAAGAAAACAAAAATCAAATAGGTATTTATTGAAAAACCGAAAGGGAAAAAACAAACTTTGACACCCAGTATTGTGTTGATCGACACTGGATTTTCTTGGTTGTGTTGATCGACAATGGATTTTCTTGGTTCCTGCTTCGTTCGCTCTAGTATTGTGTTAGATGGAAATGGGTAATGTGAGGCTTGGCCATCAATGGAAGGGTAAAAAAAAAAAAGACGTAAATTATGCTCCATACCTGTTTGTGGAAAATGAGAATAGAATGATGGCAGTTTTTTAACTGCAAGGGGTAGGCAGTTGTGGCACGTGGATATCAAATTTGAAAGGGGAGGAATAGAAAGTGGGGTGGAGGTTGTTTGGGAGATGGTACACGTGGATTTTTGTAAATGTAAAATAATTGGAAATTCCCTTGCAATCTGAGCCCTTGAATTAAGATTCAAGGGTCGAAAATATAGGAATTTCAAATACTGAGCTCCCTTATTATATAGATACCTCAAAATCGTAATATATATACAACTCGATCCCATTCAACCACCAAGATATTGAAATCAACCATTAATTCCATTCCACAAGCTCCAACTGAAATAATCAACTTCATCTTCTTCCTTCGTTCAAACCCAATCTCCGTTTCCATTCTCCTTTAATCGAAGGTAGGTATACCTAGCTTCTCCTCTAATCCTAAGTATATCTCATCACCAGTAATCATAGAGAGTGAATATTAAATGAAATTATATATCACTTTACCATTATTCCCGTCACAAAATAAGCGCTTTTAATTTATTTTTATTTTTTTAAGCAGTTATTAATGCACTTAATAAATAAAAATAAAAACCGCAGAAACCTTCTGCCAAAATTGTGTCCCAAGGGGTATGTTTGATTGCACCCGCAGGGCCAAGCGGCGGTGCGTAATTGAAGTGACAACATGGATGAGGTATAAACCTAGACACCTATGTGGCTATGTTAGAAACATACCAACCTCTTGGGCCAAGATTCAAGAGGGAAATCTCTTTTGATTTCCTAATCTCGGCCCTTTAACCGGGCCAAAGAGGACAATGATGGAGGTGCGAGTAAGTTGACCTACACACTGTTGACCACCGAAGAAAATTGTAGATGTCACACAAGCACGGACTTCTGAGGGGAAAAAGAAACTTCTGTGGTGTCAAATTAAATTCAACAAAATAGAGAGCTATCCTCGATTCAAAGTGAAAGGTCACGGCCATAAATTAGGTGAATCAACAACTTTGAGTATGAATTTGCAGTTTTGGCAGAGAATTTTGATCTTTATACGAAAATGAGTCACAAAAAAAAATCAGTAAGATGGACCGAGTGTGTGTGCGTAAACTATTCTGGACACCTGAATTATAAGAAGAAAAAAAAAAAGATGGACCAACTGCAAAATAGATTATTAATCCCTTCCTTCCGGCCTTTTATTCTAGCTAGTTGGGATAACATCAAGAAACCTAAGTTTCCCATGAGCCCAGCCCAGTAGGCTTAGTCCCGGTAAAAAACCGAATTTGGATTCTCTGTGTTGTCCCCAGGCCCTACAAAGTTGCAGTGTCTCTTATGTAACAATTCATCTTAACAATTAATGGTTTACGAATGTTTTTTAATTTTTAGCGGTCAGAGCTGTCTATGCCGCAATCAAATTGATTACAGAAATGGACGGTGGACACTATACCCAACGCCCCCAAATTCGAATCCAACCACGAAACACTTTGTGACCATAATAACCTTGACAAGTTGTGGTCTCTTAGGGAGTTTGGTTTTTAGGGTGTTTGGTTTTGAGGTTGTTTTAGGTTTTATCTTTTGTTTTTGGTTGCTTTTCTAGGTCTCTGTTGTTAAGGGTTGGGTTTGTTGGGTGTTGTTCTTTGCTGTGTTTTGAGGATGGTTGTTGTCGGGTTTTCTGTTTGTTGAGTTTTGTTTGCCTTTCTCTCCCTATCTAGCATTTCGCTGAATGGGGTCTCTTTGCCAATTCCTTGCTTTGTGCTTGGTTGTGGCTTTCCTCAATGTACCCCTTGTCGAGTTTTAATAAAATTTTGTTGCCGATCAAAAAAAAAAAACCTTGACAAGTCTCAATTCATTAAAAAAAAAAAAAAAAAAAAAACTTGATGAGTCTGTTATTAATAAGTCGGCAATGTTCCTTATTTAAATAAACATTCTAGGGTTCTCAAACACAAGCACGCAGACTCGTAACACATCAAAAACCCTAACACTTAATTTCGTACCAAACCCATCAAATCGTTACAGGAAAACACAAAACTTCCACAATGGCAACACCACTGCTCGGACCACCGGAGATCCGTCTCCCCATCACCACCACCGCCGGTACAACCACTGCTGCCACCGCAAACCCTCCTATGGGTTTCACCGAGAATAATTCCGCCACCTACTTGTCCTCGGGAAACCCGTGCCTCGACTTCTTCTTCCACGTGGTGCCTGACACCCCACCAGAACAACTGGTGCAGAGATTAGTTGCGGCATGGGACCACAACTCCTTAACGTCCCTAAAACTCGTGTGCAACTTGCGTGGCGTGCGTGGGACCGGGAAATCCGATAAGGAAGGGTTTTACGCGGCGGCGTTGTGGTTGCACAAACACCACCCGAAAACCCTAGCATGCAACATGAAGGCTATAGCAGAGTTCGGGTATTTTAAGGACATGTTAGAGATTCTTTACCGGATACTCGAAGGACCCGAGATCCGTAAAATGGAAAAATCCGAGTGGATGAGTAGGAAGGGTGAAGTGCTGGATCGGAAACCGGGTCGAAAGAAGATGAAGGCGACCGAGGATAAGGAGAAAGTGAAGGGTTTGAGGTTGGAGAAGACGGTGACAAAAGCCAAAAAAGCCTTTGAAAGGTATTGTTATTTTTTTTGGATTTATTTTCCGTAACCTATGTGATTTTTTTCTTCTCAGCAATAATTTGTGTGCTTGCGAAGTTTGTTTTCTTAATATTCTAGAAAAAGAATCATTGGTAATGCTTTTGAAAAAACATTTTGATATTCAAAGCTTTTTGTGGTTACCTTTTCTTTGTCGAGATGCCTCGATCTTTTTAATCTTTGTAATTTATTTTTAAATATTGATATATATATATATATTTTGCTGTTAAAAAAAAGTGTTCAAAAGGTGGAAAAAAGATTACAACTTATATCCTTTTAAGTGTTTACACTTTATATTATGAAACAATCGATCAATCAGTGGCGCACACGAAATTTGCACGTACCAGAGATCAAATCATATATATTCCTGCATTGATAACATAAAGTATAAAAAGTATATTTCATAAATATATATTGCTGTATGTTGTGTCAAAGGAAGAGATTAGATTGTGTATACATGTAGTTGCAGTGTAATTTTATATACGTGACCAAAAAATGGTTTGATAACTTTGAATTTTAAGGATTTTTCTACCTATAGTACAGAGGAATTTAATTTTTTTTTTCACCCACTGTATTGGAAGAGAATTCTAAAGAGTTGAATTAAGGCAGTTCTTGATAATCCAAGGAAATGATCAATACTGGAGCCCTGCTGTTAGTACTGCTGTTCCATGGACTGACCTTTCTGGATTTATGTCTTCTACGACCAATAATCTTAATCCTTGAACTCCATATTGTCAAGCTAACAGGTCAGTCTTGACTTTTTGGAGGACTAATTAAGAGTTTTTTCTTGGATTATTAGTTAGTGGTACCATAGTGGAAGCCCGTCAAACTTTTTCTCGGATCCCCAAAGAGACCGCATCTTGAATTTTAGCTTAAGACCGGCTCTGCAAACTAAGTGTCTATTTTTAACCCAAGATATTTTTCTACCCGAACAAAATGAAATCCATTGGAAATTCGCATGAAGAGTGGGAGTCAAAAATTTATTTGGACAAGATAAACAAGTCCCTAAACTAACTATTAACTTTATGTGTATTAAGTGTCGTATGTTGTAAGCTGCCATGTTGATTTGTTACGAGACCAATTTTAGCAACTTGTTTGTACTTATAGTTCCTCTAATAATAACATCATATTTTGGTATTTTTCGACTAACAGGTATAACCGCGATCCAGACTACCGGTTCTTGCATGACTGCGTGTCGGATCTCTTTGCAGAGCTTTTGAAGTCCGACTTGGAGTTCTACAATGCCGGGGAATTTTACAAAATCAGCCTCGCGGCGAAGTGGTGTCCCTCTCTAGACTCGTCGTACGATAGAGCTACACTCATGTGCGAGAGAATTGCAAGGTCAGTTAACTTAAAAGTTTTCATCACTTAATATTTTCGCGAGAATCTTGTAAAACAACTCACCAAAAAGACATTTTCTAATTTTCAAACTGTTTTCCCTATCAAATGACACAAACAAACTTTTTTCATATGAATCACAAATTGATTTTTGTTAAGAAAATATAACTTTTCAAGTTTGAAAATCTCACTTAAATCCCTCATTCTTCTCGAACAGGAAAGTTTTCCCGCGAGAAGTGTATATAGAGTACCAAGACATCGAAGAAGCTCACTATGCTTATAGGGTTCGAGACCGCCTCCGAAAGGAAGTACTTGTCCCTCTCCACAAAGCCCTAGAAATCCCCGAAGTCTACATATGCGCAAACAAATGGGACAACCTCCCATACAAACGTGTCGCCTCGGTCGCGATGAAGCTCTACAAGAAGTTGTTCTACAAGCACGACGAAGAGCGATTCAAAGAGTATTTAGAAAAAGTGAAGAGTGGAAAGAGCACGATCGCGGCCGGAGCACTGCTTCCCCACGAGATCATCAAGTCGTTGGACGACGAGACCGGTCCAGAGGTGGCGGAGCTTCAATGGAAGCGAATGGTGGACGACTTGGCGAAGAAAGGCAAGCTAGCGAATTGCATGGCGATCTGTGATGTATCGGGAAGCATGGATGGGATCCCAATGGAGGTCTCGGTCGCGTTAGGGCTCTTGATATCCGAGCTAAGCGAAGAGCCGTGGAAGGGTAAGCTAATAACGTTCAGCGCGAACCCACAGCTTCACACGATCCAAGGAGATAGTCTTAGATCCAAGACGAATTTTATTAGGAGGATGGATTGGGGGATGAACACGGATTTCCAAAAGGTTTTCGACCGGATCTTGGAAGTCGCTGTGAAGGAGAAGCTAAGCGAAGATCAGATGATCAAGACGGTTTTCGTCTTCAGCGACATGGAGTTTGATCAGGCCTCAAAGGTGAGCACGAGTTATAATTACTATGACTATGGCTCGGGGCGGGGGTACGGTCCGGGTGGCTTGGGGCGGGGGTATGGTCGTGGCTTCCGGGAGACCGATTACATGGTGATTCAGAGGAAGTTTAAGGAGAAGGGGTACGAAAAGGTGCCGGAAATAGTGTTTTGGAACTTGAGAAACTCTGATGCCACACCCGTGCCTAGCAAGCAATCGGGTGTGGCGTTAGTAAGCGGGTTTTCGAAGAATCTTGTGAAATTGTTTTTGGAGGGGGGAGGGATTATAAGCCCTGAGGCTGTCATGTTACAAGCCATCAGTGGAGAAGAGTATCAAAAGCTTGTAGTGCTTGATTGAGAGGGAGGAGGAGGAAAAAGGCTAGAAATGGATAGTATGAATAGAACATTATTCAGAAATAATCGAATCAAAAGGGCTTGATTCCAACTTGCAAGTAGCAGTGATTGTCAAGGTTTTTCTTTGTTCCAGCGAAGGAGACATTGAATAAAAAGTGGCTTTTTCCTTGTTCATTAATGTGTGTTTCCGTTTCAGCCTTGTCTTAAAACTATAATCTGAATCATTCATTATTTAGAGATGGACGCGTATGTCAATCGTGTAAAAAATCAAGTCAATTAGAATTTTTATTTTTGTCAATCAATAACTTTTATTAATCAACATGTCAAAGGGCATCCAACAAAGGTGGTGTTTGATAAAGCTGAAAACTGAAAATTAAGTGCTGGAAACTGAAAGTTTAATTTGTTAAGTTGATAAGCTGTTTGATATGAACTGAATTTTAAGCACTGAAAAATAAGCTGTTTGATGTGTACAAGAAGCTGAAATATTAAATTCACTAATTTTTCTACTTTGCCTTTTACACATCCATAATGGAATGCAAAAATCAAATCAATAAATGAAAAAAGTGTATAATTATCCAACTAAAAAAATATATGCAATATTGACAAGATGGTTCGAGGACGGAGTTGTTATTAATGGTAACCGTGTATTTACAATAATGGCGATTATGGTGGCTCGACGATAGAGTGGTGGTGGTGGTGGAATATTGATGGAAGTAGTGGCCGTTGCAGTGGCGGTAGAGTGATAGTGGGAGTATTGGTGGTGGTAGTGGTTGTGGAGTGATGGCATCTGGCGGTTGAAGTGGTAGAATAATGGTGGCGGTGGACGAGGGATGTGATGGTGGAGTAGTTGTGGTGGAGAAGTGATGGTGGTGTAGTGGCGGCAGTGGTGGTGGGAGTTTTTTTTTTTTTTTTTTTTTTTTTTTGGGGGGGATTGGTGGTGGTGGTGGTAGTTGTTGCGGGAGTGGCGAAGTGGTGGTGGTGGCGGGATGGTGGTGGGGTGGTGGTAATGTAGGCGGCAAAAGAGTGCTTGTGGTTGAGGTGGAGTGGCGATGGAAGTTGCAAAGTGTGGTGGTCTTTATAGTATTTGTGGTAATGACAGTGGTGGTGGTGGTGGAGATGGTGATTGTGGTGGAGTGGTAGCATCGTGGCGGCGTTGGTGGTAGAGTGATGGTTAGAGTAGTGGTGGCAATGGTGGTGGCAATGGTGGTGGTGGTGGAGTTGGTGGTGGTGGCGGGAGTGGTGGCTGCGGTGGCAGTTGTGGTGGGAGTGGCGGAGTGGTGGTGGTAACGGTGGTATGGTGGTAATGAAAACACAAACTAATTCAGCCAAAATTAAGTAGCTCAAAGCTACTTAATTTTTTTCAACTTTTAAGCTTATATTTTAAGAGGCACTTAATCTTTTAAGTAATGTAAAATGTGGTTATCAAACAAAGCCAAAGCTTCCCACTGAACTCAATTTGGAAAATCCCCAAACCAATTAGTGGGAGCTCAATATATAGGGCATACTTGGCTATCGCAGAGTCACTATATTACAATTACGAGGGAAAAAATTGAATGCAAAAGAACGAAAATAATAAACTAAATCTAAAGCAGCATGCATATCTTTGATGATCACTTCCAAATTGGCACTAATCGAAATTTTCCCTTGAAGCATTTT
>CM029272.1:33591408-33648804 GCA_016920895.1 Vaccinium myrtillus
GGGAGTTATTAAAATGCTTCAAGGGAAAATTTCGATTAGTGCCAATTTGGAAGTGATCATCAAAGATATGCATGCTTTAGATTTAGTTTATTATTTTCATTCTTTTGCATTCAATTTTTTTCCTCGTAATTGTAATATAGTGACTCTGCGATAGCCAAGTATGCCCTATATATTGAGCTCCCACTAGTTGGTTTGGGGATTTTCCAAATTGAGTATAGTGAATGATTCATATTATAGTTTTAAGACAAGGCTGAAACGGAAACACACATTAATGAACAAGGAAAAAGCCACTTTTTATTCCATGTTTCCTTCGCTGGAACAAAGAAAAACCTTGACAATCACTGCTACTTGCAAGTTGGAATCAATAACTTTCTATTCATACTATCCATTTCTAGCCTTTTTCCTCCTCCTCCCTCTCAATCAAGCACTACAAGCTTTTGATACTCTTCTCCACTGATGGCTTGTAACATGACAGCCTCAGGGCTTATAATCCCTCCCCCCTCCAAAAACAATTTCACAAGATTCTTCGAAAACCCGCTTACTAACGCCACACCCGATTGCTTGCTAGGCACGGGTGTGGCATCAGAGTTTCTCAAGTTCCAAAACACTATTTGCGGCACCTTTTCGTACCCCTTCTCCTTAAACTTCCTCTGAATCACCATGTAATCGGTCTCCCGGAAGCCACGACCATACCCCCGCCCCAAGCCACCCGGACCGTACCCCCTCCCCGAGCCATAGTAATTATAACTCGTGCTCACCTTTGAGGCCTGATCAAACTCCATGTCGCTGAAGACGAAAAGCGTCTTGATCATCTGATCTTCGCTTAGCTTCTCCTTCACCGCGACTTCCAAGATCCGGTCGAAAACCTTTTGGAAATCCGTGTTCATCCCCCACTCCATCCTCCTAATAAAACTCGTCTTGGATCTAAGACTATCTCCTTGGATCGTGTGAAGCTGTGGGTTCGCGCTGAACGTTATTAGCTTACCCTTCCACGGCTCTTCGCTTAGCTCGGATATCAAGAGCCCTAACGCGACCGAGACCTCCATTGGGATCCCATCCATGCTTCCCGATACGTCACAGATCGCCATGCAATTCGCTAGCTTGCCTTTCTTCGCCAAGTCGTCCACCATTCGCTTCCATTGAAGCTCCGCCACCTCTGGACCGGTCTCGTCGTCCAACGACTTGATGATCTCGTGGGGAAGCAGTGCTCCGGCCGCGATCGTGCTCTTTCCACTCTTCACTTTTTCTAAATACTCTTTGAATCGCTCTTCGTCGTGCTTGTAGAACAACTTCTTGTAGAGCTTCATTGCGACCGAGGCGACACGGTTGTATGGGAGGTTGTCCCATTTGTTCGCGCATATGTAGACTTCGGGGATTTCTAGGGCTTTGTGGAGAGGGACAAGTACTTCCTTTCGGAGGCGGTCTCGAACCCTATAAGCATAGTGAGCTTCTTCGATGTCTTGGTACTCTATATACACTTCTCGCGGGAAAACTTTCCTGTTCGAGAAGAATGAGGGATTTAAGTGAGATTTTCAAACTTGAAAAGTTATATTTTCTTAACAAAAATCAATTTGTGATTCATATGAAAAAAGTTTGTTTGTGTCATTTGATAGGGAAAACAGTTTGAAAATTAGAAAATGTCTTTTTGGTGAGTTGTTTTACAAGATTCTCGCGAAAATATTAAGTGATGAAAACTTGTAAGTTAACTGACCTTGCAATTCTCTCGCACATGAGTGTAGCTCTATCGTACGACGAGTCGAGAGAGGGACACCATTTCGCCGCGAGGCTGATTTTGTAAAGCTCCCCGGCATTGTAGAACTCCATGTCAGACTTCAGAAGCTCCGCAAAGAGATCCGACACACAGTCATGCAAGAACCGGTAGTCCGGATCGCGGTTATACCTGTTTGTCGAAAAATACCACAATATGATGTAATTATTAGAGGAACTGTAAGTACAAACAAGTTGCTAAAATTGGTCTCCTAACAAATGAACTTGGCAGCTTACAACATACGACACTAAATACACAAAGTTAATAGTTAGTTTGGGGACTTGTTTATCTTGTCTACATAAAATTTTCACTCCCACTCTTCATGCGAATTTCCGATGGATTTCATTTTGTTTGGTGAATTTCCAATAAATTTTTGACTCCCACTCTTCCAGAAAGGTCATTTCCTTGGATTCTCAAGAACTGCCTTGACAAATTGAACTCTTTAGAATTCTCTTCCAATACACATCATTTTTCAGTAATTCTACAGTGGGTCAAAAAAAATTCTTAAAATTCCTCTATACTCCTATACGTAGAAAAATCCTTAAAATTCAAATTTATCAACCATTTTTTAGTCACGTGTGTAAAATTACACGGCAACTACACGTACACTATCTTATCTCTTACTTTTACTTTGTTATCAATGCAGGAATACATATGATTCGGTCATGCTAGGTACAAATTTTGTGCCCGCCACTAATTGAGTGATTGTTTCAAAACACAAAGTACAAACACTTAAAGGATGTAAATTGTAATCTTTTTTCCACCTTTTGAACACTCTTTTTGACAGCAAAAAAAATATTTATCAATCTTTAAAAACTAATTTCAAAGATTAAAAAGATCTAAAGTATGAGGCATCTTGACAAAGAAAAAGTAACCACAAAAAGCTTTGAACAAAATTTAAAAGCATTACCAATAATTCTTTTTCTAGAGTATTAAGAAAACAAACTTCACAAGCACACAAGTTATTGCTGATAAGGAAAAAAACAACACATAAGTTACGAAAAATATATCCAAGAAAATAGCCATACCTTTCAAAGGCTTTTTTGGCTTTTGTCACCGTCTTCTCCAACCTCAAACCCTTCACTTTCTCCTTATCCTCGGTCGCCTTCATCTTCTTTCGACCCGCTTTCCGATCCAGCACTTCACCCTTCCGACTCAGCCACTCCGAGTTTTCCTTTTTTCGGATCTCGGGTCCTTCGAGTATTCGGTAAAGAATCTCTAACATGTCCTTAAAATACCCAAACTCTGCTATAGCCTTCATGTTGCACGCTAGGGTTTTCGGGTGGTGTTTGTGCAACCACAACGCCGACGCGTAAAACCCTTCCTTATCGGATTTCCCGGTCCCACGCACGCCACGCAAGTTGCACACGAGTTTTAGGGACGTTAAGGAGTTGTGGTCCCATGCCGCAACTAATCTCTGCACCAGTTGTTCTGGTGGGGTGTCAGGCACCACGTGGAAGAAGAAGTCGAGGCACGGGTTTCCCGAGGACAAGTAGGTGGCGGAATTATTCTCGGTGAAACCCATAGGAGGGTTTGCGGTGGCAGCAGTGGTTGTACCGGCGGTGGTGGTGATGGGGAGACGGATCTCCGGTGGTCCGAGCAGTGGTGTTGCCATTGTGGAAGTTTTGTCTTTTCCTGTAACGATTTGATGGGTTTGGTACGAAATTGAGTGTTAGGGTTTTTGATGTGTTACGAGTCTGCGTGCTTGTGTTTGAGAACCCTAGAATGTTTATTTAAATAAGGAACATTACCGACTTATTAATAACAGACTCATCAAGGTTTTTTTTTTTTTTTTAATGAATTGAGACTTGTCAAGGTTATTATGGTCACAAAGTGTTTCGTGGTTGGGTTCGAATTTGGGGGCGTTGGGTATAGTGTCCACCGTCCATTTCTGTAATCAGTTTGATTGCGGCATAGACAGCTCTGACCGCTAAAAATTAAAAAACATTCGTAAACCATTAATTGTTGAGATGAATTGTTACATAAGAGACACTGCAACTTTGTAGGGCCTGGAGACAACACAGAGAATCCAAATTCGGTTTTTTACCGGGACTAAGCCTACTGGGCTGGGCTCATGGGAAACTTAGGTTTCTTGATGTTATCCCAACTAGCTAGAATAAAAGGCCGGAAGGAAGAGATTAATAATCTATTTTGCAGTTGGTCCATCTTTTTTTTTTCTTCTTATAATTCAGGTGTCCAGAATAGTTTACGCACACACACTCGGTCCATCTTACTGATTTTTTTTTGTGACTCATTTTCGTATAAAGATCAAAATTCTCTGCCAAAACTGCAAATTCATACTCAAAGTTGTTGATTCACCTAATTTATGGCCGTGACCTTTCACTTTGAATCGAGGATAGTTTTTTTATTTTGTTGAATTTAATTTGACACCACAGAAGTTTCTTTTTCCCCTCAGAACTCAGAAGTCCGTGCTTGTGTGACATCTGCAATTTTTTTCGGTGGTCAACAGTGTCTAGGTCAACTTACTCGCACCTCCATCATTGTCCTCTTTGGCCCGGTTAAAGGGCCGAGATTAGGAAATCAAAAGAGATTTCCCTCTTGAATCCTGGCCCAAGAGGTTGGTATGTTTCTAACATAGCCACATAGGTGTCTAGGTTTACAGTTCATCCATGTTGCCACTTCAACTACGCACCGCCGCTTGGCCCTGCGGGCGCAATCAAACATACCCCTTGGGACACAATTTTGGCAGGAGGTTTCTGCGTTTTTTATTTTTATTTATTAAGTGCATTAATAACTGCTTATAAAAAATAAAAATAAAAAGCGCTTATTTTGTGACGGGAATAATGGTAAAGTGATATATAATTTCATTTAATAGTCACTCTATATGATTAATGGTGATGAGATATACTTAGGATTGGGTTTGAACGAAGGAAGAAGATGAAGTTGATTATTTCAGTTGGAGCTTGTGGAATGGAATTAATGGTTGATTTCAATATCTTGGTGGTTGAATGGGATCGAGTTGTATATATATTACGAATTTGAGGAGTATATTACTATGAAATAACCAATTGCACTCTAGCTCTCCTAAAACTCCATAACCATTTTCTTCTAAAATGCTTTTCTCTCTCACTCTCTCCCAATGTCTTCTGAATGTAGGGAAGCATGAAAATGGTGTAGTTAGTAGGGCATGGCTTAGGATTGCCAAGTGTTGGAAATTTTGCAAGGTGAATTGAGAGTGCGAACAAAACTCTCTCTCATATTGGTTGAATTGGTGTGGGTCTCACCACAAAATGATGTCACGCTTACTTCTGCAATACACTTTTGGTAAACATGACATCACTTTGTGGTGGAACCCACATGTTTCAACCAATAAGAGAGAGGATTTTGTTCACCCTCTTTTTAAGGAGGGTGAACAAAATTGCTCTCGTGAATAGTGCAATTTTGTTCACCCTTTTTTAAGGAGGGTGAACAAAACCATCTCTCCTATTGGTTAAATTGGTGTGAGTCCCACCACAAAATGATGTCATGCTTACTTCTGCAATACACTTTTGGTAAGCATGACATCACTTTGTGGTGGAACCCACATGTTTCAACCAATAAGAGAGAGGGTTTTGTTCACCCTCTTTTTAAGGAGGGTGAACAAAATTGCTCTTGTTAATTGAGGTGACTATGGAGAGAGTTAGTGAAGGGAAAGACCGATGATTTTTAGTTTTGTTTTGCAGAGAACATGTGAGAGGAGAGATGGTGATGGAGGAAAAAGAGTGTTGGAGTAGGATAACAAATTTGGGCCTAGGTTAGTCACACTTGTGAATCCTAATGTCTTCTGAATGTTGGTGTAATTAAGGGAGCACGAAAATGGTGTAATTAGCAGGGGAAGGGTCTTTATGCATGGCTTAGGATTGCCAAGTGTTGGAAATTTTTATTTTTGGCACCCGGGGCGCATCCTCAAGGCTACACAATAAGTCAAACCTCGCTGGGCTTGCCTCGGAATCTACCGAACTTCGATTTACACATGGTTTGGACCATTAAAAAGCTTGTTTATTTTACTTTCTAATCCAAATGGTTTGGATAGAAAGCTGTATTAGAAAAGGAACACATACAAACTTTAAAAAAAAAAAAAAAAAAAAAAAGCACCAGTGGGGAGCCTATTATTTTTTGCATTTCGCATAGTGTTTGAATGTAAAAGACTAAAAGTGCATCTAGGGCACATTTATAAAATCATATATGCATCCATTTTGTGATTCAGAAAATGCATTATATTAGAATGCATTTTACAATTCAGCTCCCAAAACAGGCAAAATCCGTTAACGCAAAAATCAGAATTCAATAATGAAACTGCTAAATGGGCTCTGAACCTCTTAAGGCTTCTCTGTATGGTGGAAAATTTTTTGACAAACCAACCTCCGTTGCTGTCCATGCTGAAGATGAAGATGAAGAAATTGAAGGAGGGCCAAGGCCAACTTCTGTCTCTCCCAGTCTCCCCTCAATCAAGCACCACCAGCTTCTGATACTCTTCACCACTAATAGCTTGTAACATGACAGCCTCAGGGCTCAAAATCTCTCCCCCATCCAAAAACAATGTCACCAGATTCTTCGAAAACCCGCTTACTAACGCCACACCTGGTTGCTTGCTAGGCACGGGTGTGGCATCAGAGTTTCTCAAGTTCCAAAACACTATTTCCGGCACCTTTTCGTACCCCTTCTCCTTAAACTTCCTCTGAATCACCATGTAATCGGTCTCCCAGTCATTACTCGAGGCTCGATGATACCCCGACCCATAGTAATTATTATGGCCCGAGGCCTGATCAAACTCCATGTCACTGAAGACGAAAAGTTTCTTGATCATCTGATCTTCGCTTAGCTTCCCCATCACCGCCACCTCCAAGATCGTGTCGAAAACCTTTTGGAAATCCGTGTTTGCCCCCCAATCCATCCTCCTAATAAAATCCGTTTTGGATAGAAGACTGTCTCCTTCGATCGTGTGAAGTTGTGGTTTCTCGCTGAATGTTATTAGCTTCCCCTTCCACGGCTCTTCACTTAGCTCGGATATCAAAAGCCCTAACGCGACCGATACTTCCATTGGGATCCCATTCATGCTACCCGATACGTCACAAATCGCCATGCAATTCGTTAACTTGCCTTTCTTGGCCAAGTCGTCCACCATTCGCTTCCATTGAAGCTCGGCCACCTCTGGACCGGTATAGTCATTCAAGCACCCGATGATCTCGTGGGGCAGTAGTGCCCCGGCAGCGATTGTGCTCTTTCCACTCTTCACATTTTCCAAATACTCCTTGAATCGCTCTTCGTCGTGCTTGTAGAACAACTTCTTGTAGAGCTTCATTGCGACAGAGGCGACGCGTTTGTATGGGAGGGAGTCCCATTTTTTCGCGGCCATGTAGACTTCGGGGATTTCTAGGGCTTTGCGGAGAGGGACAAGCACTTCCTTTCGGAGGCGGTCTCGTACCCTATAAGCATAGTGAGCTTCTTCGACGTCTTGGTACTCTATGTACACTTCTCGTGGGAATACTTTCCTGTTTGAGAAGAATTACGAATTATAATGATATTTTTCAAACTCGGAAAGTTATACCATTAAGTGACGAAATTAAGCTTGTAAGTTAACTGGCCTTGCAACACTCTCGCACATGAGTGTAACTTTATCGTAGGACGAGTCGAGAGAGGGACACCATTTCGCCGCGAGGCTGATTTTGTAAAGCTCCCCGGCATTGTAGAACTCCATGTCCGACTTCAGAAGCTCCGCAAAGAGATCCGACACGCTGTCGTGCAAGAACCGGTAGTCCGGATCGCGGTTATACCTGCCGTCCAGAAAACCAAAATATGTTGTTATACAATACTAATTAAACTAGAAAAAGAACCTAGACAAATACAGTAAGAACATAGCATGCAAGTTAGATTCAGTTTAGCTATGGTTCACATTAAAAATTGCACGGTAGTCTTGCGGAGAGATTGTGTTACAAAACACACATATTTTTGGTATTCATAGCATGTTGCTGACTTAACATTTAGGTTTCGGCATAACAAAGCTTGCACTGTCTTTTCGCACTTAGGCGCACAGCGTGCCATTAATTGGCAATGATTCTACTATTGTACGTGCCATAAATTCGCAAGCTGATCCTAAGTAATACTGTCAATGTTATGTCATAATATTAAAAAGAATTCAAAACAGAAACTCAAACAATTCCAAACAGAAAATAAAATCCATACATCAGATCCTCACAAAGGTTTTTCACCGAACAATTGCTTCATAATATGAACATCCAAAAAAATCAAATCACATAACTTACGGAAAATAAATCCAAAGTAAAAATAAATTAACAATACCTTTCAAAGGCTTTTATGGCTTTTGTCACCGTCTTCTCCAACCTCAAACCCTTCACTTTCTCCTTATCCTCGGTTGCCTTCATCTTCTTTCGACCTGGGTTACGATCCATCACTTCTGCCCTCCGTTTCTGCCACTCTGCGTTCTCCTTTTTTCGGATCTCGGGTCCTTCGAGTAGCCTGTAAAGAATTTCTAACATGTCCTTAAAATAACCGAACTCCGCTATAGCCTTCACGTTGCATGCTAGGGTTTTCGGGTGGTGTTTGTGCAGCCACAACGCCGCCGCGTAAAACCCTTCCTTGTCGGATTTCCCGGTACCACGCACGCCGCGTAAGTTGCACACGAGTTTTAGGGAAGTTAAGGCTTCATGGTCCCACGCCAAAACTAATCTCTCCACCACTTGTTCTGGTGGGGTGTCGGGCACCACGTGGAAGAAGAAGTCGAGGCACGGGTTTCCCGTGGCTAAGTAGGTGGCGGAATTGTTTTCCGTGAAACCCATTGGAGGGTTTGCTGTGGTAGCGGTAGTAGTAGCGGTGTTGGTGATGGGGAGGCGCATCTCCGGTGGTCCAAGGAGTCGTGTTGCCATTGGAGAAGTTTTGTGTTTTCCTGTGATGGTTTGATGGGTTTGGTACAAAATTAGGGTTAGGGTTTGCAATGTGTTACGAGTCAGTGTGCATGTAATTTCGGAACCCTAGAATGTCTATTTAAATAGGGAACACCGTCGATCTTTTACTAACCGACTCATCAAGGTTACTTGGGTTGCAAACATTTTCGTGATTGGGTCGGGTTTTTTGGGGGGACTAGGGCATCCATATTGGGCTCTTAAAATGGCTCCTAAGTAAGGCTCCCAAAATTTAGCAAGTCATTTGATCAATAATGGCATTCAATTAATGGGCTCCCAATACAAGCTCCCAATGGTAGCTCCTAAGCATGACTCCTAACTCATTAGGGAAATGTAAGTAGCCTTGTAGCTAGCTTTAAGTGGGACCCAAACACTTTTAATCATTTTAGACTTATCAATTATCAATTTATGGGACCCACACTTTTTATTATTTTTTTCCCACAAAATAGAGAATGTTTTTGCTAACCCATTGAGTGCACATATGCTCTCTAAATTTAGCAAGCTCTAGGAATGAAAAATGGGTCTCAATTAGGCTTATGTGTACATCTTAGGAGTCAACTTAGAAGCTATTTTTAGCTAGCTAAATGAAAAAGTGGGTGACACGGATTCTATAATGTATTTCTTTTCTGGTAACTGGAATATTCAAGCTAGTTTGAGTGTCTTTCGAGAATTCTGAATTGACGACTAGACAAACTCTCCAGTGATCTACTATTTGGAGGCTCTGAGATCGAACATTCAACCTCATGAAATACATGTTACTTTTTAATGCAAATTTGGGCAGGTTGATTTGTTTTCACCTAAATTTATGGGCCCACAAGACCTTTCGCTTTTGTAATTCAAATTGAATCGAGAAAATCGAGAATAGTTATCTATTTATTTTTGTTGGAAAAGTCTAAGTACTTAGAAAATTATCCAAAAATTTAAAATCAGTAGTTCAGATTCACTTGAGAGTGATCTCGGCCACTTATTTCAAATTTTGAATAAATTTTTGATATATTTTTCTGGGTACGTAGCAATGCTAATTTTTGTTAACTGTAACATCCGCAATTTTGGTAGTTGGTTTCTGCGATGTATTTTATTAAGTGCACTAATTACTGCTTATGTAAAAAAATTCTTTTGGTTTTCTTCTTAATATTGATGAGAATAATAGTACTGCACCCATATTGTATTGTATGTCTCACACATTATGGAGTTATATTTCATTTAGAACCGTAAGAATTTAAAATTAAAACATAGCATATGTGATTTAACTTGGATGTATATATATTCCACTTACCCATATGTACGTGATGGATTTGAATTCTGTGTTTTAATTAAGATCATTTTTTGGACAACTAACTAAGAATCCAAAGAAAAGAATAAGGTTTATGGGATATATAAATACGGAACTATTATATGTCAGAAATATTATATTGACCCGAACATAGTAATACTTTAAAGCATATGTCAGAAATACGGAACTATTACGAGAGAAACATAAAAAGTATAAAACTATGCTCAAAATTTTTAAAAACTTCATGAAAAACAAAAATAATTCGAATTTTTGTGGTTTATTGGTTAATAATTTGTCTTTATTCACAAAAATTTGAATTTGGTTAATAATTTTATACTGTACTTTTTAGATTTCTCTTGTCGAGACAAACCAATAAACCACAAAAAACCGATGAAAATCTAACAAATGCAATTTTTTTTTTGAATAAACCAATTTGTTTTTTTTTAGCCAGACCTAACATGCTATAGTTTGACAAAGATGACACAAGAATTCCAATTACAAACTAAAATAAGCATTAGTTCTCCCTAAGAAGGAGGTGATCTTTTCAATTTGATTGTGAATAATTATGAAAATTTATAAATTTGTTCAAAACATTCATGTTATTTTCAAAAAAAATCCTTTGAAGCTACTTGATACTTGATAAAAAGTGAAACTAAAGTAAGTGGGATAGTTAAACAATATATTTGCAATTGTATTTATCAGATCGTACACGAAAAAAGAGGGGGAAAAAATTGTCTTTCAAATCAATGTAACATGTATAATTGGTGGACTGGGGGAGGTGCTGTGCACCAAGCCACCAACCCACGGTGCACCGTGCTGTGCACACCAGTGAACGGTGCTCCGGCCTCGCTCCGACGATCGAAAACGTTCATATCGTAGAGCTCACCGAGTAGAACAAGTGTTCCAAAAATTAGCTCGATTGGAAATCATTAAGTGTCTAATCGGAACACATAAAACTTGGCAATAATGGGTTCTAGTGGGTTTGATCTAGTGTTTCGGATCCATTCTTTTCAAGATAATAATGTTCCAATGAGCCACTTAATCATATCCGATCGAACTGATTTTTGGAACACTTATTCTACTATGTGAGATCTACGAGGTGAACGCGTCAGATCGTCGGAGCGAGGCCGGAGCACCGTGCACCGACGTGCACAGCACAGTGCACAGCGGGTTGGTGCACAGCACCTCCCCCCATTCCATAATTGGTACTCCACTTACAACATTATATTCTGGCTACGCCAATATATATACCTTGGCAATCATGGGTCTAGTAAAGTTTTTAGTCTGAGGACCGATTCTCAATGTATTGTCAAATTAAATGGGAATCTCATGAAATCAAATGATTGATTTTAGCAAACGAGGAAATCATTTAATAAAGTCAATCCACTTCGCTTGATTTTAAGGGATTCACATTTCATCAAATGGGAAACTAGGCCTATGGTCAAAAACTATTACCGCGTTTCTCTGGGCCAAAAAAAACTAAAACAACAAAAAAAAAACCTCTGAAGGCTTCTCTATATGGTGGGAAAAAAATTGACAAACGGTAGGATACATGAAAAATATCACCGAAAATATTTAGGAAAGGAGAATGAAGGACTCAAATTCATGCGACTATAAATCTAAGTCATTCATTCTTCTTTCTTGGACAATTTCAGGAATACTTTTCATGTATCAAAACATTTTGCAAACCAAAACTCCATCGTAGTCCACATATTCCTCGACTTAATCCCTAATACACAATTAGTATCCTTAAAATAGTATACAACCATTTTCCGAATTCTGACTAACAAAATACAGAGAAAGATAAACTTTTTGTGGGGTATTTGGACTTCATCGTCTCCTATCTTTTTCTCTTGAAATCAAAGCCCTTTTAATTCAATTTTGTCTAACTAATTCACTATGATCTCATTATCCATTTCTAGGCTTTTTCCTCCTCCACCTCTCTCTCTCTCTCTCAATCAACCACTGCAAGCTTTTCATACTCTTCACCACTAATGGCTTGTAACATGACAGCTTCAGGGCTCAAAATCCCTCCCCCCTCCAAAAACAATGTCACCAGATTCTTCGAAAACCCGCTTACTAACGCCACACCCACTTGTCTGCTAAGCATCGGTGTGGCAACAGAGTTTCTCAAATTCCAAAACACTATTTCCGGCACCTTCTCGTACCCCTTCTCCCTAAACTTCCTCTGAATCTCCATATAAACGGCCTCCCAGTTAGTAGTCAACGAGGCCTGATCGTCCCCCGAGTCATAGTCATTCCAACTCGGGGGCACCTTCGAGGCCTCATCAAACTCCATGTCACTAAAGACGAAAACCGTCTTTACCATATGATCTTCCCTTAGGTTCCCCAAAACCGCGACCTCCAAGATCTGGTCGAAAACCTTTTGAAAATCCTTGTTCAACCCCGTCTCCATCCCCCTGATGAAACTCGTCTTGTCACTAAGACTATCTCCTTCGATCGGGTGAAGTTGTGGGTTCGAGCTGAACGTTATTAGCTTCCCTTCCCACGGCTCTTCGCTTAGCTCGGATATCAAGAGCCCTAACGCGACCGAGACTTCCATTGGGATCCCTTCCATGCTCCCCGATACGTCACAAATTGCCACGCAATTCGTTAACTTGCCTTTCTTCGCCATGTCGTCCACCATTCTCTTCCACTGAAGCTCGGCCACCTCTGGACCTTTTTCGTCGAACAACGACTTGATGATCTCGTGGGGTAGTAGTGCTCCGGCTGCGATTGTGCTCTTTCCGCTCTTCACTTCTTCTAAATACTCCTCGAATCGCTCCTTGTCGTGCTTGTAGAACAAATCTTTGTAGAGCTTCATCGAGACCGAGCCGATGCGTTCGTATGGGACGTTGTCCCATTTGTTCGCGCACATGTAGACTTCGGGGAGTTCTAGGGCTTTGTGGAGAGGGACAAGTACTTCCTTTCGGAGGCGGTCTCGAACCCTATAAGCATAGTGAGCTTCTTCCACGTCTTGGTACTCTATGTACACTTCCCGCGGGAATACTTTCCTGTTTGAGAAAATTTAGGAATTTAAATGAGATTTTTCGAACTCAAAGAGTTAAAATATACGCTAAGTACCCCAAAAACTATCCCGGAAGTGATAGTTTTTCGGGGTACCTAGCATTGTTGTACTATATAAGCGACAAAAACTTGGAATTCAACTGACCTTGCAACGCTCTCGCAAATGAGTGTAGCTCGGTCATAGGACGAGTCTAGGGAGGGACACCATTTCGATGCGAGGCTGATTTTGTGAAGCTCCCCGGCGTTGTACGACTCCATGTCGGATCTCAGAAGCTCCGCAAAGAGATCCGATACTCGGTCGTACAAGAACCGGTAGTCCAGATCGCGGTTATACCTGTTAGTGAAAAAAACCAAAATATTCTAGTATCAGAAGAACTAGATGTACAAACAAAACGCTAAATCGGTCTCACATAGATTAAAAAAATTCCAAACAGAAAATAAAATCCATATATCTTTTTTTTGCCACAATCCATATATCTGATTCTCAGAATGTTTTTTTTTTTCTTTTCATAGAACAATTGATTCGAGATATAAACACCCAAAAATAAACCACTGGCTCTGTTGATCCTTAAGGACAGGCTCCGCCAATGCATCCGAGTAATTCATCTCGGCAATCAACGGTTTAGATTCACAAATAAATTATTACTGGGAATCTGAACCGTTGATTGCAGAGAAGAAGAATGGTTAAAATCGAAATTTGACAGGGCTTGTCGTCCCAAGGACAGCAAAGCTGCAAAGCCCCAGGTTCCCCAAAAGATGTGCATTGCAATATTTTTCGAATAATGATACAGACACACTCTTTCTGCCACACCCTCACTCACATGTGGGTATCATTTTTTATATTTTTCCACCTTTTGAACATTTTTAAAGCATTACGAACGCTTATTTTTTAGAACATAAAGAAGACGAAATTGAAAAGCACATAAGTTATTGCTGAGAAGACAAAAAAAAAAAAAAAATCACATGACATGTTACAGAAAATAAATCCAAAAAAATAAACAATACCTTTCATAGGCTTTTTTGGCTTTTGCCACCTTCTTCTCCGACCTCGAATCCTTCCCTCTCTCCTTATCCTCCGTCGCCTTCCTCTTCTTTCGACCCGTGTTCCGATCACTCACTTCTCCCTTCCAAATCTTCCACTCAGTTTTTTCCTTTTCTCGGATCTCCGGTCCTTCGAGTATCCGGTAAAGAATCTCTAACAGGTCCTTTAAAAACCCGAACTCCGCTATCGCCTTCACGTTGCATGCTAGGGTTTTCGGGTGGTGTTTGTGCAACCACAACGCCGCCGCGTAAAACCCTTCCTTATCGGATTTTCCGGTCCCCCGCACACCACGTAAGTTGCACACGAGCTTTAGGGACGTTAAGGAATTGTGGTCCCATGCCGCAACTAACCTCTGCACCAGTTGCTCTGGTGGGGTGTCAGGCACCACGTGGAAGAAGAAGTCAAGGCACGGGTTTCCCGTGGACAAGTAGGTGGCGGAATTGTTCTCGGTAAAACCCATAGGAGGGTTTGCGGTGGTAGCAGCGGTGTTGGTGGTGATGGGGAGACGGATCTCCGGTGGACCGTGGAGTGGGGTTGCCATTGTTGAAGCTTTGTGTTTTCCTGTGATGGTTTTATGGGTTTGGTACGAAATAAGGGTTAGGGTTAGGGTTTGTGATGTGTTACAAGTCTGTGTGAATGTTCTTTTAAATAGGAAACATCACCGACTTTATAAAACCGACTCATCAGTCATCAAGCTTTCTTTTTTTATTTTTTTACGTTTTGGGACTTGTTAAGGTTATCATGGTTAGGGCTGCTCAAAAATTCCAGTGAATCGTTAAACCGGTCTGAATCGGTTGTAACTGATCTGTATGTCTTGAATTAGAACATTAGATTAATGGTTCGGACACGTATTTAAAAATAAAAAAAATGTGACTCTCGGTCTAATTAAACACAGATTTTCATTTTTAAACCGTGAATTAACTGAACCAGAATGTGAGAAAATTCAAAATATTTTGGAGTAGTATTAAGCCTATTTTACCATAATGTGATATAGTGTATATTAATTTATATAAAACCTAGGGGATAAACTATTGCATTAGGTAATTTGATATAGTGTGATTCATTTATAATTTTCCCTTAATGGAAGCTAGTTTGTAACCTTAAAACAATATGGTTTGATATAATGTTTAATCCAATTTCAAAGCAGTGGCGGAGTTAGGAATCGAAGTTGGAGGAAAGAAATTTTGGTTCGATATTTTTCTAAGACTAAATCTAGTCATTCAAGTTTTAATTTTGACTAATTAATAATTAATTTCGAGTATTGTAGTTATTAGATGATTCGACGAACGCAATATCATCGCAAAGGATTGTTCACAATAATTTAGTGTTCTCCAAATAAATTTTTTTTTTCACTTTTGAATTATATTTGAAATTTTATACTCCCTCCATCCAATTTTTTATTGTTGAGTATTCTATTTTGGACTGTCTTTTAATAAGTGTGTGTTTTAAAAAATTAATGATAAAATTTTGTACAATTATTATTTTGCCCTTTTGAAAAATTAATAAGTAAATATTTAATGGGTAAAAGTAGAGGTAAAATTTGATGTGAAATATGTAAAATATAGGTAAAAATTGATCTGAAAAGTGTAATGATGATTTCTCTTTATGGGTCACATTTACAAAGAAAAGCACTTAAAAAGATATGAAGGGAGTAATCTTTTGAAGAACATTCATTAAAAAAATCTACAAAATACTGTAAAATATCTCCGCCGCTGTTTCAAATCATTGCATTACTTATTACTAGTTAATACAGTATATTGTAATGTTTATGGTTGGTTCCTGCTTATTATTTTATTTTATTTTTTGCTAGTTGTTATTTTTCGTTATGGAATGTAATCCGTGAATAAAACTAGAATCGACGTGTGACTTACAGATTGGATTAGAACCGGACTGTAACACTTTTGATCCGAACACAGATTGTATTTTCTATAAACGTGACTCGCGGTTTTTATTGGGGACTAAACCTATTGGGCTGGGCTCAATGGAAACTTGGGTTTCTTGATGTTAACCCAATTCCCAACTACAAGAATAAAGGGCCGGAAAAAGACAGGTAAACGAAAAAGTGGGCATAAGGGATTCATTTTGCTCTCAATTCATTTTATTTTTTTTTAACTTTATAATTCAAATGTCCAAACCAATTTACGTGTATGCTATCGGTTCATCTAATCATCTTACCAATCATTTTCACTCGTTTTCAAATATAAAAGTTAAAGTTCTCTACAAAAGTGCAAATTCAAAATCAAAGTTATCGCCACCTATATGGGTGAGCTAGCATTTAATTTATGATTTGGAATTCTCGTATTTAGCCTTTGGAAAATCCAAATCCCCATCCCCCCCGCCCGGATTCTATATACCGGAAGGAGTGGGATTAAATTTGGTAGAGGATTTCAAATCTCATCCCAAAAAGAGTTAACAACAATTGAAAAAAGGGGGCCCACTCCAATTCACCCCAAATCCCAACCCCCATATTCTCTCAAACAAACATGGCCAAGGTTACCCTCCACGGGTGATTAGCCTTTAATTAATTTAGTGATTTGATATTCTTAATTTATGCCTAAAATAACCAAAGTTATCGATCCACCAAAATTTATGGCCCCACATCAAGAACCTTTCGCTTTGAATCGGGTAGCTTCCATTTTTGTTGAATTTGACACTAGAATTTTTATTTTTCGCTTTGAAGTCCGTGCATGTAATATCCGAGATTTTTTTCCCCAACGGTTAGGGGGTTCAGGTGAGCTTACGGGCACTTTGACTATTCTCCACACAGTCCAATTAAAAAGCAGGCATATAATTTCATATGCATAATCTCTTTTTTTTCTTAAGTCAATGAGTGGCACGGCCCACGGTGCTACGTGGAGTGTCACGTAGACAGGTGTGACTGAGTTGCGGTGGGTTTGGTGTGCCTGTAGACTTATTGGGTATGAGTGCCTTGCAATTACACGGTTCAAGACGAACTTCACAATCACTACCGACACTTTACGGATACACTTTGGCCACATAAATAAAGCTGAAACCAAGTCAACTTCTCCGTTACAATCATGGGCCAAACATTACCACGCTTGTCGTTTTTCATTTACAAGTAATTATTCAATAAATTCGCAGCATAGCTACGTGGTACTTTAGATAATTCTAGTACAACACATTTATAGGCAGTCCAAATATTTAGCCGTCGGTCCTACAAAATTTATGGTGTTAAAGTGTCTTGAAGCACCACCACATAACCGTGCAACGGATTGTACTAGAACCAAGCTCTGGATTGTACTAGAAAAGGGACATCCACAAACTTTGCAAAAACGTAAACCTCTAAAGGCTTCTCTCTATGTTGTGGAAAAACTTTTGACAAACTAAACCTCCATTGTACTCCACACATTCCTTGACTTAACCCAATTTACTAGTACTCCCTCTGTTCCAAAATAATGGTTACTTTTGGGTAGTCGTGCCACTCAAACAGTTGTCTATATCTCACAATTTATAACATTTTTTTATAATTTAAAAAAATTTGTTTAATAAAACTAATTGAGATCTATCAAACAAGATTCATATTGAATATAAAAAGTATTATAAATTAGAAGATATAGACATTTTTTGAGAGGTTCTAAATAAGGAAATGTAACTAGCAATTTGGAACGGAGGGAGTAGTATTAGTACCAAAAATAGCTAGCATCATCAATCTTATCTTTACACACTACAACTAGTGGCGGATGGCCGGATGCAGTGTTATGAATTTGACCTGGCTTGCGAGGACCACTGATCTTCAGTAATTTTACAAAAAAAAAAAATCCAAAAGTATACTATAAATAGGAAGAAAATTGAGAGGAGTGCAAGAGCCAAACACTCCTCTGCACCCACTGTTCTCCCTGACTACAACAATTTACCAAATTTTGGGGGGGAAATAAATACTAAGAGAAATAGAAGAGGGTGTTGATAAGAAAACTTTTTGTGGGTTCTTGAAATCTTTAAGACCTGGATAGAATTTTTTTTTTTTTTTGATTACCAGGTGTCCGGACCAGCTTGCAAGGCCTGGATAGCATCTGGATGAACTTCATTGTCGCCTATTCTTTTTCTCTTGTTCACTTTCAAGAAGCTCCTCCAACAACTTATCATCCAAGCACTCAAACTCAAACACTTGCTGTCCATGTTGGTCACTTCTCTGTCCCCTCTGCTCTCTCCTCCCGTGCATTGACGACGTTGAAGACGAAGACGATGAAGCCAAAGCAGTAGAGGAGGAGCCTCTGCCACCACTTTGTGAATTTGGGTATTCCTCAGGGAAATTGAGAATGGCTAGTTGGCCCCTCATGTTATAGGCAGCTCGGTCATAGGCTCGAGCTGCCTCCTCAGCCGTATTAAACGTTCCGAGCCACACTCGGGCCCCGTGCCTAGCAGAGTCTCGAATCTCAGCCGCAAATTTCCCCCACGGACGCCGTCGAACGCCTCTGTACTTTACCTCTCCTCCTTCCCTCTCGTCCTTCACGTTGCCACCCTCCATTAATTTCGTTGGAAAACATTGTATGGATTGTGAGTGACTTATATGGGTGGAAAAAGGGTAACCTAAGTTTGGTCATAAAGGACCGCTCGTGAGGTGCCACGGGGAAAATTGTATGGGTGGGAATTTTGCCACGTGTTAAAGAACCTTCGATGGAGACCTAGGCTTGTGTCCAATGCACCTGGATGGTCAAAGTGATGGCTTTAGAAACTCTGGGCTTTCTTTGTATGACTTCAATTCAAACGGTGTTTGTTAAAAAAGGGTTTCAAGGTCACAAATCACACGTGCACAATTGTCATGCAGCATCGTCTTTTGTACTATAGAAAATGTTATCCACTTTATTTGATGCTTAAACGGGTAACGTTGAAGGTTAAAAAAACGCAAGTGGTGACTAGCTCATGCGGTAGAGTTTTTGGATGTCTCAAACTGTATCCCGGGATCGAATCTCATTAGCTTATATCTCGTATAGTAGATTAGAAATGACGAATGACAAAGAAAAAGGTTAAAGAAACAAAAACATAATCCGATGAATACCGATGTAAACAAATCGCTTTGTGAGCCAACTATGGGTCCCGCTTAAATACTCCGAATTGTTCATCATTTTTAGATAAATTTTCGAATGACCTTGTAGAGAATACGCTTGATTGAAAGTGTAAGTGTGTGATCTAATTGTTTAACTTTTCATTCAGATTTCAAGATCGATCTGAATCATTTGTGAGTGGAACATCAGAGGGCACAAAGCTATCAGAGCACCATTAGTACAAGTTGGTTGGTAAATGGTAATTCCACATAATATCAGTTGGGAAGACGTCCACTTTACATCAATTCTTCCATCTTCGCTCACCCGGTGTGGCCGGAATCATGGCCACGTAGTGAGGGGCTCACTACACGGCTACAAGTGTTTATTGAGCTTCATCAGCCGTTTAATCGGCGATCAACGGTCCGGATCATCTGATATTTTAAAAATGTATTTTTACATTTAATTTAACCCTATTTATCCAGATCGTCAGTCGTCAATCGAACGACCGAATGAGCTCACTACACGCATCTTGAATCCCAGAATCATCTACTTTGGCTACAGTAGCATTTTTCTTCTCTTTTAACCAATCAAGCATCGTAATGGGAAAGTAAAATATGAAGTTAGAGTATTCCTTTAGGAAAATGCTAGGTATTTTGAAAAATTATTCCGAAAATATTCTAAAAAATGAATTTAATGGTTCTGATTTCATTTTCGGGGATATATTCGGAATAATTTTTCGGGATTCTTTTATAGCTTCGATCCCTCTCTGTCCCTTTCTAACTGTGTGGCTTCGTAAAACTTAGTATTAAAGAAACATCATCATTATACTTTTCACATCAACTTTTATTGGACTTTACTCATTTCAAATCAACTTTTACCGCCACTGTCCGTGGAATTTTACTTTTTAAAGTTTGAAACATATAGCAAGTGATGACTAGCTCATGCGGTAGAGCTCTTAGATGTCTCATACTGAATTCCAGGATCGAGTCTCATTCTCTCATCCCTCATGTAATAGATTAAGAACGACAAATTAATGACAAAAAAAAAGAAGTTTGAAACATGATTTTCACCAACGTATGCATGCATTAGCGTGGTCCCCATGATATTTTGAATTAAAAAATGGGCCTTTTGTAGGTTGCTAAGATCAGCAATTTGATTTTATTCGTCTTGTTACGTAATCCTAGGGAAATTTTCTCACGCAACTATTTCTTTCCCATATGTCCTTTTCTACTTTCTCTTCTCTTTCTCCTTTCCACAACTTCCAAAACTCCTTTGGCCTAAAAGTGAATTATGATTTTTTGATTTTTTCGTTTCGTCTTTATTCAATTTTTTTTTACATTTGTTAGTTTTTTGCGTTCAAGATTTTGTGGTTTTGGATTCTCCTCTTGACATTTAATCTAGTCAAGTATATAAAATTATGGTTTTGGAAATTATGGTATTCAAATTTTTTTGAATACCATAATTTTATACTTTTCAGAATCGTCTCGTCGAGAGGAATCCAAACCACAAAATCTTGATGCAAAACTAACGAATGCAAAAAAAAATTGAATAAGGACAAAAGTGGTTTTTTAAAAAACCACTTTTTGGTTTTTTTGCCAAAGGAGGCCTTGGATTATTGGCAAATAATCCACGTATTTCGGCTTTATTCAAAAATGTATTTGGTTTGACCATAATTTTATATTTGTTAGATTCGTCTCGTCGAGAGGAATCCAAAAACCACAAAATCTTGACGCGAAACTAACAAATGCAAAAAAAATTTGAATAAAGACGAAACGAAAAAATGAAAAAACCATAATCCACTTTTAGGCCAAAGGTAGTAGAATGAAAGCATCTCATTAGCCTAATCTGGCCTATTAATGGAGGGATAATCTTAGATAATTTAAGAATAATTCAATACATGGATTTGATTTTATTCATTTTTTATCTGCAAAAACATGGATTTGATAGATTGCGTTTTTTAGCCGCATCAATTATTGATGATAATTTGGGTGTATTATTCATTGAATGGGACAAAAAAATGTTAATAACTACGACCACACCCAATTTTTGGACCAGGCGAAGCCAGATTGAGAACACCTCAATTTGGGCTTTCGACATCGGCGGCAGCAAGCAGGCGACGACGGGTGACGGCGGCGCGCCCCCAGCGGTTTTCTTGTTTCTTCCTTTTCATTTTCCTTTTTGTAGGTGGCTGTATTTTGATTGGTAGATTAATGAAATTTTATCGCTTTATCCAAAAAAAACATCCATGTCAAGAAGAAACGCAAGCAAAAGTCAAAAAACTACATCAACGAGTTTTGATAAGGCGAGACGAAAATTGGCCTGTTGTAGGTTCCCAAGATTAGCAATCTGATTTTACTCGTCTCGTAACGTAATCTTGGGGAAAATTTTGTGTAATTTGCTAGACTAGTGGCTGATCAAAGCATCTGAGCAGCCTAATCTTATCCTACTAGTGTAGGGAGAATCCGGAAAGTGTTTGATGATGAAAGTTTTCATAAATTTACCTAAGAAAATACATCCAACGGGTGAATTTATGAGAAATTTTTCATGTACTGTACCAGACCTCGGAGAATCCTAGACGAATTATGGGTACCAATCCATAGGGATACCACATGTATGGTGTGTGGGGCTCACTAAAGTATATTATACAGATGATTCAATCTGTTTAATAATTTTAAAATATTATTTCATGTGATCTCATAAAAAATCAAGTTAATTAAATATTCAAAAGTGTTTGATCTAATCTTTTAACTTTTAATTTGGAAGTTAGGATCTTAAATTTTGAATGAAAATTTGAAAGGTTGGATTGGTTCACTTTAGGTCTAGAAACAAATTGCATTTTTTTAGAACCATGACTCACTGTTCGGACCCCAAATTGATAGGAATCCAGGCCGTGGATAGCCCTAGTAATTATCCAAAGGTCAGGGACGGATCTATATGGAGTCCCGTGGGCACACGTGCCTTATCAAATCCACTAGGCTGAGTTTCCCAAAAGATTTTATCTTTGATAAAATCAAGGTTGATTCTATCAAATGAGGAAGATGTTTGGAAAATCTCAGTTTTTTTTTGCATTAAAAAAAACTGATTAAAAAAAAAGCTAAAATTTTATCAAATATCTTCTTCATTTGATAAAATCCTTGATAAAAAATTTTGGGAAGCTAGGCCCAGGTCTGATTTATTATTTTCCATAATGTATTACCAGAGAGCCCATTAAAATTCCAAGAAATTAGACGCCTGATGGAAACTGGAAAGGTAAAGCTAACCGAAACCCAAAACAAAATCGAAGTAGGACCCTTTCAGTACGGTCTGGCGGCTATTTATACATCCATCCAATTTTGAGCCAAAATCTTGTGACAAATAATGTTAGGGACAATTGTTCATTGCCTTTGCGACACCGTCACACATGTGTCCCATAACTCTTTAGTCTTTTCCACCGCATGATTTGGTGAAGCTTCAAATGACATGTATACACGCTATTACAATGTGAAGTGGAAAGGAAGCCTGGCAAGGATGGAAATCCTACTATTACGTTATTATATTGAAAAATAATATATATATATATATATATAGAGAGAGAGAGAGAGAGAGAGACCATCAAATTACAAAAATTTCATCCCCTCCCCTCTTCCACGTGTATAGTCTGCCTCCATTACGCCAAAATCCTAACTCCATTCCTATGTCTGGGTGGGCTGAATAAATCGCGCACAATATAGTGTTTTTACTAAATAATTGAGCTAGATTATTATTTTGTCACTATTAAGGCAAATTGCATTTTTTAATTTTTGTATCAATTTTTTTGGATTATTAGATCGTCTCAATTATAAAAAAAAAGCTTAAATGTAAAAAATTATCAATCAAACTAAAAAATTTGTAAATAAAAACAAAAATAATTCAAAAAATCTGTCTTTTTTGAATTATTTCTGTCTTTAGTGAATTTTATTTTTAAATTTTGATAATAATTTTTTATTCTTTTAGATTCCTCTCATCGAGACGAACGAATAATCTACAAAAATTAACAAATGTAATTTTTTTAATAAGGACAATAATAATTTGATTAATTATCTAGCCAAAACACATCAGTGTCTTGATTCGATTCAACTTGCTTAAAGCAGTGGCGGACGCAGGATTTATTTTCAGCAGGAGCCAACCCACATGTATATTCATATTGATAATAAAAATATATATTTTACAAGCATATATTGCTACTTATGAGATTCAAAGAAGAGACGATATCGTGTATATGTGCGTAGCCGCCATTTAATTTTATGCACGCAACCTAAAAAAATAGATCTAGTAATTAATAACTTGAAATTTTAAGAATTTTTGCCTCACATAAAATAGAATTTTTAAGAATTTCTCTTCCCACTCAAAAGATTTGCAGGGTCCAATCCCATAATTTTTTTCTTAATTAAACTTAAAAATTAGTATAATACGTGAAAATATTTGTAGTTGTTCATCGTCCTGGGCCCTGCTTCCACCACCAAGACAGATCCGGGGACCCCCACTTTTCCCTCCTTGCTTTTCTCCCTACTTTTGACCCAAAATAGTGTCGTTTTTTCCAGTCGAATAAGTGAAATAAATAAATGTTGATCGATTTCACTTATTTAATTGAACTTCGACGACAAGAAAAGTACCAACAATTTCACTCAAAACAACATCGTTTTGAGCCTTACATAGCACTTGCAAGGCTGAAAGGGGAAGGAAAAAAAAAAGGGATATGACAGGCACGTGGGTGTCCAAATCACATTCTCATTTTGGGAGGAAGGTTTATTATTTTTCATTTTCCATCTTCCTCGGTATTTCTCGACCAAGAAGTCATGTTTTTTTCCATTGACATTACATAGCACTTGCAATGGAGGAAGCAAAGAGAATTGCGCGAACGAAAAACCAAGTGTGCCGATCATTCCTCGATAGTCACTTTTTGTTTCTCTAATTTCCCACTAAAATTCCGACAAATACCTGGTGAGAGATGATGATCCGACAAGTCGTTCGATTCCGACCGTGAATGATAGGCGAGATTAGTTGCAGATGGAGGAAGATGAGCCATCGTTCGAGCCTCCAAGAAAAGCCAAGCTTTATCTCTTTAGACTTCAGTTTAGGCGGAAAAGGGTTTGGTTTTTTTTTTTTTTTTTTTTTTTTCTTAGGGCTAAAAAACGATGTCGTTTTAAGTGAAATTGTTGGTGCTTTTTTTGGCACCCAAGACGACGTCGTTTTCAGCCGAAAGGTAGAGAGAAAAGAAGGGAGGGAAAAGTAGGCTCCCCGGATCCCTCACAAATATATCCAAGGTGAAGACGAGGAGAAAAACTTGGGTGATGAGCAGGTATGGGCAACGTATTGTCGAACGCGCATCTTGTTCGTCCAAAAGACTTTAGTCTATCAAAAAATAATCTGACTCAATTGTTTAGACAAAACACTTTTGAATGGTCGAGATGCGTGCCCTCTCAGCACCACGTCACCCATACCCATCCCGCACACAAATTCTTCTCGAAGATGAGAGAGTGGATAGTTTCTCCCTCTTTTGTTGATTCCTCCTCTCATTTTTTTTATGGCCTTTCACATATTTCTTTGTTCATTTTTTTAGGAATATTGAGCACATTATGATACAAAAAAATTATAATCATTAGAGATTTTTTTGAAAGAAGTCAAGATGTCATATAAACGCCATCCGGCACCGATTACAACAAAAGATAGGGATGAAGCCCAAACCACTAACAAGTGAAACGAGAACGGCATAAGGCTAACTGGGCCACCGACTCATAGACACACCTGCCGAAGGAAGACACACAATTGAGATAAATTTTTCTCATAGTGTATTCTTCAAATGGTATTGGTCATCCATATAAATTGTACCTGACTTTATGAGTATCAATATCTAATTAATTTAATTTTTTACATGATCGATCTACTCAACGTTTTTGACAAATTATATAATTCTAATCTCAAATATAGATTATAGATGGCTCACAATTGAAGAGATGTCACTACAGGTACCCTCTGATGTTGTTTGGTTTTGGATTTGGAGTGGGAAGAGAAATAAGGGTAATAATTAAAAATATGAGATAATGATTGGAATAAAGAGGGAAATGATTGAAAATATGGATTAATGATTGAAATGGGCAATGGGAATCAATTTTGCTATACGTAATGACAGATGCACTGATTCAGCCAATGATCTACGTGGAATGGTGGGCCCAGTGGGCAATTCAAACACAAAATTGGAAGTTCAAATTTTGACAAAAATTTGGCACCCTTTTCAGCGGCAAATTTGGGCCCCTCCCTCAGTCTCTCTACAATCGTTTCTCTCTCTCTCTCCCCCCTCTTCAATTCCCCAGCACCAGCACCTTTCTCTCTCTCTCCCCCAAACCACCGATCGTCCACCACCAGTGCCGCCTCTCTCTCTCTCTCCCCTTCCATTCCCCAAACGCCTCTCTCTCTCTCTCCCCCAAACCACCGATCGTCCACCACCAAAGTGCCGCCCCCTCTCGATGTACAACCACCACCACCGGCGTGAAACCTCTCTTTATCACCAACGTCGCTCCACCGCCGACTACTCTCTCGGGTTCGTTCTCTCAAATTAGGATATCGATTGTAAAATTAAGGCCTTTTAAATTAGGGTTTTGTTTGAATTTCATCCAATTAGGAAATTTTTTTCCCTCTCAATGTGCGTAACAAATTTAGGTTTTTTTCCTTTGCTACTTTTATTAACATCCATCTTCTTTTTCTTGAATATTGACTGTTTATAGACTCTGTTAATAGTATGGGGCTAAGGGCTTCACTTATAAATGGGGAGTTTAGTTGGTAGAGTTTCAGAGGAATGGCATCTGACTATTTTCGCTTCTCAATAACACGTCAAATTAGTTTTCGTTCTATGTATGAAATCGGGTTCATGTTTGGATTGATCGATACGTGATGCATATGATTGATCAATTGCGTTCTCTTTACGCTTTTTTTTTTTATGGAACATGTAATTTCATGCTTATTCGGTTTTGCTTGTCTGTACAGACGGAGGTTAAATGAAGGCAGCATCTTGGCATCAGGATGAATCAAAGGCCAAGAAAAAACATCTTACAAATGAATCTGTGGCTTCGGATTTTAGAATTGGTACTCGCCGGTCAATCGATGTGGCCCGGCATGGGTTTATATGTATTTTTGGATTGTAAATGGTAATGTAGGAGAAAAAAATGCCTGTTGTAGGCTCATATATACTGTTGATTTGTTGTTGTTTGTCCCTATTGTTATTTGTTTGAGACACGAGACGTCGTTTAAGGCCAAAATGCAAGGGAACCCTATCAAAATTTTCCCACGACTTTTAACATTGCTCGCAGTTTTTTGTTCTTTATAAGTGTAGCCATATGTTTACAAGCTGATCTTTAATAGCTCGAGTTTCTCAAGGAAATGGATACAATGTCTCATGAGTCTGTACCAATTCACAACAAAAGGACAATCAAGTAACAGAACTCCCAATAAAATGTAAACCATTTCTTCTTCTTTTTTGATCAGCAAAGAGAAAATATATTGATAGAGGGAGGATAATTACAAATTATGCCAAAACCCAAAAATATGAGAGGGTTGGATAGCCAACACAGGAGGCTTCTCCCACCAGACCAAAACAAGGCTAAGGCAAAGAAAACATAGATCAATACAGAATTACAAAGAGTTAATAAGAAATCAACTCTGAGCAAAAGCAGGAAAAAAAAAATAGCCCAGCTTCTATCCTTCAAATGCACTGTCCAGATCACAGCAAGAAATATGGATATGTAGTACTTTTCATTCTAATTCCTCAATTGTAACATGGTTGTTATAAAATTAGGAGCACCACCAAAAAAACTGCAATTCCACTACCAGCTCATGGATGCGCAAAAGGGTGCTCATTCCACCCTTCTAAGAGATTTTTATGATCGACCCGAAACATTTCGCTTTCGCATAACTAGCGTAACATTCACGAGCTTCATTCTCCAAATTGAATATTGTTCCAATCTGAGGTTCCAATACCACCACCTCCATATTAATGATGCTGCAAAAAAGAAAACCCATACCATATAAAGAATCAATAAGAGAAAATCAGAAGCAGTCACACTAACTACAAAAATCCAAAATGTATACTCCATGAAGTACTAATACACCGAATACATACCCATCAAATTCCTACCGAAATTTCTTATTCTTTTCATGTATATTGAAAATCAAATGCGAATATAAGGAGAGGGATGTGAGGGAGAGAAACCTGTGAAAGAGAGGGAGGCGGTGTCGGCAGTGGAGCAACGTTGGTGATAAAGAGAGTTTCACGCCAGTGGTGGTGGTTGTACATCGAGAGGGGGGCGGCACTGGTGGTGGACGATCGGTGGTTTGGGGGAGAGAGAGAGGTGTTGGGGAATGGAAGGGGAGAGAGAGAAAGAGAGGCGGCACTGGTGGTGGACGATCGGTGGTTTGGGGGAGAGAGAGAGAGAGGTGCTGGTGCTGGGGCATGGAAGAGGGGGGGAGAGAGAGAGAGAGAAACGATTGTAGAGGGACTGAGGGAGGGGCCCAAATTTGCCGCTGAAAAGGGTGCCAAATTTTTGTCAAAATTTGAACTTCCAATTTTGTGTTTGAATTGCCCACTGGGCCCACCATTCCACGTAGATCATTGGCTGAATCAGTGCATCTGTCATTACGTATAGCAAAATTGCAATAGGAATATTGATTGGAGAGAAATAAAAATACTCCGAATTTTTGCACCCAAACCAAAGAAGGCCTCCGATTTTTTGCACCCACTTCCCAACCGGCATTTCTGTAGCAAAAAAGAAAAAGAAAAAAAGCTGGCTTATCTATTTTCTCGTTAAATCGAACAGTAGATAGACTAGAAGCAGACCACCGCCGGTCACCGCCGTGACAGAGAATCTCAAAACCCAAATCCAAACCAAAAATGAAGATAATGGTAGCAATAAAGCGGGTCGTGGACTACGCCGTCAAGATCCGTGTCAAACCCGACAAGGTAAAACCCCCCCACTTCAATTTCCGCCTCATAATTCCCAATTCACACACACATCTATCAAATTTCGATTTCAGACCGGCGTTGAGACCACCAACGTGAAGATGTCAATGAACCCGTTTTGCGAAATAGCGTTGGAAGAGGCGCTCCGGATCAGGGAATCGGGTCAGGCGTCGGAGGTGGTTGCCGTCAGCATGGGCCCACAGCAGTGTGTTGATACTCTGCGGACTGGACTTGCGATGGGCGCCGATAGGGGGATTCACGTGGAGACGAAAGAGATGCTTTATCCGCTTTCGGTTGCGAAGCTGCTTAGAGCCCTGGTCGAGGTCGAGAAACCCCAGATTCTTATTCTCGGTAAACAGGTTTGTCGATTTTGAAATCTCGTCATCGATGTGTATATTTGTGTAATTGACATTGCTGTAACACGGATTGTCTGAAACTAGACGAGCTTTGAGGTGTTCAAGCTTGGCTTGTTCACAACTAGTCTAGTTCGAGCTCAGCTCATTTATTATAGAGGTTTTCGAGTGCGGTTCACACAAGCCTGTAAACGAGTTGAGCTTCTCAAAACAAGCCCAGGTACAACTAACTCGAGCTCAGTTTGTTTGCTAAACAAGCTTAAAAGTTGAGCTCGAGGTTGCCAAGCCCATAACAAGCTGAATTTGGAGCTGTTCACAAGCAGCTCGGTTCATTTGCGGCCCTACTACTTGTCTTCGAAGTGCCGTATATATGGAAATGCTGAGTATAAAGATAGTATACATACGGGCACTATATTGTCTTGAAATTGAAGTGCATATATATGTAACATATGTTTTTATACTGTTGTCTTTACATATTTCCGTCACTTGAGGGGTATCTATTTGCTCAATAGTCATTTTTGCATTAACTACATCTTAAGACCTTGATTGGTAGATTGACAAACCATTTGTAGAGCATACCCACCATTTTGTATCAACCTCGAATGACCTTTTTTTGGGGGCTAAATAACCTCAAGTTCTCCTTCAATTAGGATATTTGCAATTTGAGGCAGCTACTGCATTGTTGTGAGTTTGGTGATATCATTGTCCTACAGGCTACAAATTATATTTGGTTAGTGATGACCATCTTTGTAGTGAGTATCACTGCAATAAGCGTGACATCTTTTTTATGTACACTCCTGAATTCAGCTAGAGTGGAGTTCCTTGTTTGATTCTTGAACCACTAAGTCCATTTGAGATTGAAATGAAACAAGATTTGTTTTTCTCTTCGATTAAGTTTTCCGTATTGAAGCTTAGAATATTGATTTTGGATCTGCGATTGTACATTGCTCGGTTTGTACAAAGCTCTCTATTTAAGCTCTTTGTATCCTTCACTTACTTTAGTCAATAACTTATGCCCTGACATCAAGATTCATCTGTAGGCAATTGATGATGATTGCAATCAAACAGGCCAAATGGTAGCAGGGCTTCTCAACTGGCCGCAAGGGACTTTTGCTTCCAAGGTAATCTGCTTTATGCATAAATTTCCCGTTTTTCTCTTTGAATTACAAGTCATGGTACTTTTTTGGTTTGTTGCTTGATTAAGCTATTCAAGTTTCAGTCTGTTTATCCGTTCTACGCACATCTTTACTTTCCGTATGACTTTTCGGTGGTTGTTTTCCAAACGGAGCTTTTCCCGTGGTTATTTGGTAAGACATGCAGCTTTGGACATATTTGAACTTACCAAAATCAGGTTTGTATCCACTATCCAGTCTACCATGTCCAGGCACGTACAAGACATTCAGTGGGCTCAAAATTGTTTATACCTTTGCCACCAAATTGATTCGGCCAACAGGCCATGGTGACTTGGGATGTATTGTATTATATGACTGCTAGAAATAACTGAAGTGCTCGATGAAAGAGTCTGATCCCCTTATTGATGCAATGGCAATAGAAGCACCAAAGGCAGCCTTTGGATAAAAAAAAATGATGTCTGTTTTTGTTTGAAATAGCAGGACTACAAAAGCCAAATCATTTCGTTTAAAATTCTGGAGAAAAATGCTGTTGTATGACTGTACCCACGACATAGTAATATGTAGTGAGTTGCCTTTTTTCAATTGCTGTCACAATGTTTGCACTTTAGTGTCTCCTTGCTGAAAGAACACTCTACAACTAAGGCGGAAAAATATGACTGTTGCAGTGGTCGTGCATTGTTTAATTCTCTTTAATCATGTTGTAACAAGTTGTTGAGTAGTTGGCTGAACGATTATTTGCATTCTAGAATTTGTTATTTTGAAAACAAAATGCGTTTTTTTCATCTTCAAAAAGTTTGAAGTACTATTATTATTTCCTCCATTACTTATTATGGTTTCATTAGCTTGTGCTGGACAAAGAAAAACAAGAATTAACAGTTGACAGAGAGGTGGATGGTGGCCTGGAGACCTTGTGGTTAGACTTACCTGCAGTAATCACGTTAGTTTCTGATCCCTAATTCTTCTCCCTTTGCCAATCCCCTTCCCTGCTCTCTTTTACTGCTCTTATCATGTATACTCCATTGCATATGCAATAGTGTTTGATGGAACTGAGCATTATATTCGGGATCTATTTGTATCAGCTTCCATTTTATATAATCAACTGGATAACGATTAGACAAAGTTGAGGAGTTTGGTCATTGAAATGAATTAGTTGATCTTGGGCTGAAAATAGTATTTTGGAAGCCAAAGGCTGCAGCTTACAGCAGTTTCCATAGGGAGCAATGTGTACATGGATGATCGTACCAAGTTAGGTAAGAGTTTAACCAAGGAAAATTAAACATACAAAAGAGGATCCTTAATATTGTTTAAAGAACGATAACAATATTGGAAGGTGTATTGGCTCCTTCCGTTACATTTGTAAACAAAGGACAAGTTTTATGCGATTATTAGTCGTTAAAATGCTGAATTGGGCACCATACATCTTTCTCGTAAGTAAATATTGCAGAAATCCCTGAAATGGTTGTGTTCATAGAGATTAGGGTGGCTTTTCTGCGGGGTATAGTAAACTCAGCTAAGGTGTGAAGATTACTTTGAGTTTATTAGCAACTGATGTCTTTTCACAAGCTACTCATAGTTCGGTGTCTCTGTGTTCTCGTTATTCCTTACGATGTTTTGGAACTTAGATTTGTTGGATGATTTGCTAAAGGAAAATGAAAAAGGGGGGGATATGAATTCAAACTTATTTAGTATTATTTTTCTGTCTTTTCTTTACAAATCCTCCATAAATCAGAAGTCCAAACAGAGTTAACCTGCTTTCTTTTGGAGATTTACGACAACTGATCACCTATGTTCTTCTGCAGGACTGACTTGAGATTAAACCAGCCAAGGTACGCGACGCTCCCAAACATTATGAAAGCAAAATCTAAGGTCATTAAGAAATATACTCCCAAGGAATTGAACGTGGAAATCAAATCCGACTTGGAGATCGTTCAAGTTACTGAACCACCCAAGAGAAAATCTGGGGTTATGGTATCTTCTGTGGATGAGTTGATTGACAAGCTGAAAAATGAAGCTCGAGTCATCTGATTATTGAACACCTACCTACTTTCAGTCTAATGTAACAATCAATTTTGTACTACTAATCAATAATAGACGGACTATTCTAAAAATAATGTATGGTCATTTTATTTTCTGGCAAATTTGATTCGATTTGTGACTACGTTATTCCAATTAAATTTCCGCATGATAAAATTATTCGGCTTAAGCTATGAGATCATTGAGATGCATGGTTTGACATTAAAATGAGGCCCGCGGTGCACATCATCAGGTGCGGGCCCAACCTTACAGGAGGCCTAAGGCGAAAGCCTAAATGTAGGGGTGAAAAAAAACCGACGGGACCCGAACCGACCGAAAAATCGAAAATTCGGTTCGGTGTTCGGTTGGTCCAACCTGGAAAAAAAACGAAAAAACCGAAATACATCTCGGTTCGGTTTCGGTTTCTCGGAATTTTTTAACCGAACCGAATTACCCTAAAATCATCCCGATTTGGACCGAATTACCCCGAAACCACCCCTATTTGGACCGAAGACCACCCCTATCTCGGTTTCCTGAAATTGACCCCGCAACAAATTACAAATCACAGCCGTCCATCTCAATTTTAACGCCGGACCGAAAAAACCGAAAAAACCCTGAAAAAACTGAACCACCCCGAACCGATCGGTCCATTGTTTTTTTCGGTCGGGATCGGTTTCCAGCAAAATCACCCCGAACTGAATGTGAGGCATTTAAGTGTTGAAGTATTGATGTTAAATTGTTAATTAAACAGTTTAATCTTTTTTTTTTGTTTGTTTTTTATTTGAAACACTTCCCCTGTTTTTTAAAATGTAAAGTTCTTATTGAAAAAATACTTAGTCTCGAGCATGGGCAATTTTACGATATTCATATAACATGAAATACGAGACACAGAATTTTATGGAATGTTCAATACTGACAAAAAAAAATAATTAAAAAAAATCTTTTAAGATGAATAAAATTAAAAAAAAAGATTAAAAAAGATTTTTTTTAAATTCAACATGCATAAGTGGTTGATCCAAAATTCTCCCCTTTCATTCAATTTTAAAACATTTATTCGAGTGATCCCGCGAGAAATCGATTAATCAGCTCAATCCAACATGCGTAAGTAGTTGATACAAAATCCTCCCATTTCATTCAAAATGGGCCACTCGGAAAAATGTTTTAAGATGAATAAACAGTTTGGATCACTCGTATCACTCGTATGCAAGGTTCTAAAACTCATTAGGTGCTCCCAGGGCGGCCGAACACCTAGCTTCCAGGGTCGAGTACTCGATGTCTAGTCGGACAATTAGTCGGGATAATCAGTCTAGTCAGGGTAGTCGACGAGGTCCTTCTAACGCCTAAGTGGCAAATACTCGACTTTCTAGACTTTTTTTTTAGAACACTGCTCGTAGGAGTTGAATTGTCTCCAACAAATCTACCTTCCCATTGGTACCATTGGATCACCACTCACCTGGTCTGGTCGACGAAGATGCGGCGAAACATTATCGCAAACCGATGCTAATAATTGACCACCATTCCACGTGTTCCTACACAATTCGCTCCTTCCTTCAACTCCCAGTATCATCAACCCCTGTCCCCTCTCTCTCGTCATTGAAATTCAACCAACCAGAGGATTCAATCGATCGAATCGACAACTTCTGACCGCCGATCATAGGCGGATGAACGGAAAATCGATCGAATCGACAACTTCTAGGGTTTTATTCGCTTTGTTGAACCCGAATAATGGACCCGTTTGAGGGCGACGGTTGGGATCTTCTCGATTATAGCAGCTTCATCGACGATGTTCCATCGACCGATCTCTGCTGGGGAAGCCAAAGGTACGTGATAATTATTCAAAAGTGGTTAACTATGTGAGCGAGGATTTATAGTTTAGAGACAAGTGTTGGATTCAAAGCTGGTTAACTATGTGAGAATATTAGACGTTTTTGTTTAAAGTTTGGATTTTGATTTGAAAAGTCAATTTGTGTCGGGTTTGATCTGTTATTCTGTTGGTGGAATGTGGAACTTTCTCGTGTTTGAGCTTTTAGAAGAATGGTTGATTGCGATTATTGTTGTGATTGGGTGATTGAAGGAATTGGCGATTTAATTGGGATTGATTGTGCTCTGTTGAATCTAAGACTTATTGAGAAAAAAAGGATGGGATAGTTACATGTTCATGTGATATAAAGGACCAAGAAGTTATATGCTTCATTTGAAAATTGGAGAGAACTAGAGAAGCATTGGATTCTGAAGTGTTTCAAATATGTAGGTATAAAACTTAACATGTGGAATACAAGTTTAATAACAATAGAAATATTTGCAGGGATTACGGAAGAAGTGAAATTTGAAAATCATGAGATTCGAAAGGTGTAGATTTTCATTAGGTTCAGTTATTAGCTAGGGTACCCATAGAGTAGCCGAGTAGGTGTGAGTGGACGGCTGCTTCTTGAGCATGTTGCAAATGCAATCGACAGATACTTCCAAAAGTTCAAACTTCAAAGGAACGTTTTAGTAAACGTAGCTGTAAAGCCAGCAACGCTTTGGGGCAAAATGAGTGTAGTTGAATGTTGAAACAAGGATATTAAGGTGGATGTGTAATACAGGTAGGAGATGGAATACTCAAATATAGAGTTGAAATACCCTTAAAAGTTAAAACATCCAGAACCATGTTTAATGATCTGTTATGTGATATGATCGATTGTTTTATGACAGTGCTGATGTGCAAGGTGATTTTTCACTTACTGGAGCAATATTGCAAGATGAGGAGTGCATAGAGAAAGAATGCCCCAAGAAGAGGTATTCTGTTACATATTTATTGGGGCACTATGCCTCTCCTATTGCAGTTCATAAAAGCTTTGTGTTGCTTGTGTTGGTAAAGTTGAGAATTATTAATGAAATTCCATATATGCTCTATTTAGTGATCTGAAAAGAACTTTTTGGGTTTAGATGGCGTAAAGACTGCATAGTTGAAACTTACTATCAAAAGTGTAAACTACAGAGTTGTCCATTACGTTAAATGTATAAGTGAGAATTTTTTGGATCTTTTTTCTTCTCTTCTTTTTTGGTCTGCATTGTTGGCTCTTATTTTCAATTTCAGACTTGGTGTTGCCTATCAAATGTATGATTGCCACTAAGAAGTGCTTTAGGTGCACAATTTGCTCAACTTTTCAAGATGACTCATAGGTATCTGAGGATAACATGGCCATGATGCAAGAAATATAGTTTTTTTTAGTTGTTGGGGATGTGCACAGGTGGTTTTGTAGAAAAACTACTTGCAGCCGTTCATTTAACTTCGAATATATATATATATTTTGGTAGATGTGTGAAACCAGAGAAGTGAAATGCCACATATGTGATCATTCTTGAAATTGATTCACCATTCCCCTATTGTGTTCATATATTAAAACTTTGAGGGAATGGTGTTCATATATTCAAACTTTGAATGAATCAGTATTCACAATCATGCCATGCAGGATTCTTGACTCGACAATTCAAAAGTCGTAGATGTTTTTTAACTAGTGATTCAGTATTCTAAATCATTCCACTGGGGATTCCTTGTTCTAAGCCGATTTTTTTGGTGACCTTAAAGCTTCATTTCAGAACCTGTTCATGATGATATGATTTGTCTTCATGCTTTCTAGCTCATAACATCTGCACCCTCTTGACTCGTCGACTGTTGTCTCCACTTGCATAGGTTTTCTTACTTTTCTCGACAGTGTTCTCCATACAGTAGATACAGCTTATGTCAGAAACAAGGTTGAGATTAGATGATGTTATATTGATGAGTCTGCCGGGTAGTTTAACTGTTGTTTCATGTGGCCACCATGATGATCTGCAAGTTATGCACACAATGACTTTGATTTGGACTTGGGTTCTTCAACTTTCAGCTGTGTTGGTTTGACTTGTGTTACTTTTTTTCCGTTTCTTCAAAGGCTACACGTTATTTGTGACATATACTCAGTTTTTCTTGATGATTACTTTTCAGAGCACGGAATGATCCATGTAGCAGGTCGGGGACGAAAGCTTGCCGTGAGAGATTACGGAGAGAGAAATTGAATGAGAGGCAAGAATCTCATTGAATTGGATCTTTATGTCGTTAAAATGGTCAATTTGGAATTCATTCTGTTACGTCTTGTAATTACAGGAAAAACTTCCTTTTTTCATAATCAATTTTCATCTATTGTCTGGCATGAGTGTTGGTATGTGCATGTTTATATGCACCAGCCTGTTTACACGGAAATTAAATGCATGCGAGTTAATGTTAATGGCAAAGAGGGCATGTTTTTCTGCTAGGGTTTTACAAATCTTTACTTCCTGGTTGTGAAGTAGGTATGAAACTATGAAAGGAGAAAAGGAAAGCGATGCTTGCAATTTGATGAACAACGTATCTTGTGATCTCTGTCACATGGACTGTTCCCTAATATCTGAGTGTAGGAAAATACAAGACAGGGTCGTATAATGCATAAAATGCTACATATTACTCTGTAAAAAATCAAATAAAAAGTAATTCATGAACTCTTAACAAGTACTTGTATAGTTACTTTCCACGTCAACATAGGTGTAAGAATAATTTATCACTTGGACATGTACCCAATCTAACACCCGTGCCTTAGTCCAAAGGTCCATGTAATGTAGCTCTTGCGATGTTCAGGAATATAATCAACTTGTGTCTTTTATCGAGCTAAAAGAATTGTTTATAGAATCAAGTCAATCAACATTCAGGTGACAGGAAACGGTTATCAAGTAGTTGCCCTCTTATACAGAGTTCTTGCATTGTTACTGTTGTTGACGATTTGAAATGATAAATCATGTCTGTTGTGCAGGTTTTTAGAATTGAGCTCTATATTGGAACCTGGGAGACCTCCCCAAACTGACAAATTGGCCGTACTTGGGGACGCTATCCGAGTTGTGAATCAGCTGCGCGCTGAATCTCAAGAATTCAAAGAGACAAATGAGAAACTTGTAGAAGAGATAAAAAGTTTGAAGGTTGGTTATATTATGCATCATTCTTTATGAGTGAAATCTCTTGCTAATTTAGACACGTGTCCGAAGAGTGTCACATCCGACATCGATACGTGACCTCCAGTGATGTGTTGTGCTTCATAGCTGGTGGTGCTATTACTGTTACTGTTCTCATATTATATTTTCCTTCACTTGTGCGTGTATCAGTAGTAAGTCTTCTTCTTGTCCTTCCAAATTGACTACGGATGGTAAGTGGAGAAAAATCGCCATCTATGATCCGTAGATCATTTTTTAGGCCATCGTTGCATGCTTTGAGCATCAATCCTTAATTTCCAATTGTTACGAGTTGTTTTAGATCCTTCCGGTGCTAGTCATTTTATACGCTCCCTCTAAAACAGGCCGAGAAGAATGAACTTCGCGAAGAGAAGGTAGTACTGAAGGAGGACAAAGAAAGGATAGAGCAGCAGCTGAAAGCTATGACTTTATCACCTCCTGGGTTTTTGCCTGCCCCGCATCCTGCAGCAGCATATCATGCTGCGGCAAACAAGATGGCTGTTTACCCCAGCTATGGATACGTTCCAATGTGGCAATATCTACCTCCAAATGTTCTTGATACAACGCAGGATCCAGAACTCAGGCCTCCTGCTGCTTAGTGAATAGTTTTCAACGCAGGATCCAGAACTCAGGCCTCCTGCTGCTTAGTGAATAGTTTTCAAATATTCGTGCACCAGTTCCAGATGCTTTATGTTCCAATTCATGGGGGTTTTTCCGTTGGACTTGTGAATATCGCTTGTATTTTGACCATATGTGGAATGTTACCTGATTGTTTGGCTCAATTGGCTAGAAATGAAGCTAGAAATTTGTTGGATAGAATTTGCTTCTCTTGGATAATATAATCGAAAAACATATGGGGAGTTGGATTCGGGCTCGAAATAAGGCCCAAAACTGGACCGTCCAGTCCATTTAATGAATTGGAGAGGATCTAGTTCATTCTGTTAACAATATTCACGGGTAGGGGTGTAATCGAGCCGAGCCGAGTCTAGCCGAGCATTGGCATGTTCGAGCTCGGTACTAAATGGCATGGCTCAAGCTCGAATCGAGCTCAGAAAACATGGCTCGAGCTCGGCTTGTTAGAACTCGGTTTTTAGTGAACGAGCCGGCTCGGCTTGAACTCGTTAAAAGCTTCCCTTGTGAAAAACTGATTGCTGTGATAAAAAATTTCTTCAATTCAAAGGGTAATTTCATCCAACAATGCAAGTGAAACAGACCTTTGGAAAAATTATCTTAACTCTCCGAAAATGGAAGTTGTGAAACAGACCTCTGGAAAAATTTAGGGTTAATAACTTAATATGACATATTAACATCAAACTTGGGTCTTTTTCGCCACGAACTATTGAGGCCATGGGTTTTCGACTTGCGTTGACGCTCGCACAGGAATGGAAGATTACTCATGTGGTGATAGAAGGTGATGCGAAGCAAGTGGTGCAAGCTATTAACGGCAAAGTTTCTTATGCTGATTGTGATTCTGTTATTTTGGATTGTACGAAACTAGCGTCTAAATTTTCTTCTTGCATTTTTACTCACGTGCAACGTGATTGCAATAGGATCGCCCATGGTTTGGCGAAACGTTCCCTGTTAGTGGTTAGGTTTGAGAGTTGGTGGGAGGCTATTCCCTCGTGGTTCTCTGCCCTAGCACTTGAGGATTCTCAGACCGATGGCTTTTCCATTAGTAAGCAATAAAATTCTTTCTTCTCGAGTTAAAAAATATTAACATCAAACTGATGAAATAAATGGGTTTTCAGTTTCAGAAGAGTATATCAGATCAGTAGAAACTAGGAAGTAGGAACCCATTTTCAAAGTGAGGACTAAGAGAAATAGGAATACAAGGAGGGTGAGATTTCTTCCCAGATTAGAGGAAGATTGACAAGTAGATGAGAGTGAGATTGCCTCTCTTTCAGCTGCTCAATGACCGGAGGTTGTCGGAGAGTTAGATTGGAGACGGCAAGGTTTGGGGTAGGCTACACCTGGGATGGATGATATCGCCTCTCTCTCTCTCTCTCTCTCTCTCTCTCTCTCTCTCTCTCTAAAAGAGTAAATTGATGGAGTGGGGAAGTAAAGAGGCAGAAACCGTAATGGCTAATAGTGTATATATACCTGGCTCGTGAGCCAGTTTGAGCCGAGCCATACGTAGCTCAAGCTTGGCTCGTTTATCAAACGATCCAAATTTCCTGGCTCGAGCTCGTTCGTTTACCCCTCGATCCGAGCCGAGCTCGCGAACGGCTTGGTTCGGTTACACCCCTATTCATGGGTATTGACGGATGGTTAGAATTAGAATTCTTACCTAATATGTAGGGTTTCACCAACTCCCATTTGCTAAAATTACCTTAGAGCATCTCCACCCTTTACTCAATTTTTATCCAAATTTGAGTAAAATTTCGAGCAAAAACTTGATTTGATATGGAACACTTCAATGGACAAAAAGCAATTGTAGGCATAAATTTGAGTAAAGGTATCATTAATAGCATAATTGTAAATTTGAGAGAGAGAGAAATGGCCTTGAAAATTTGAGTAAAGATTTGATTCAAACCATATTTGTGAAAAATGCGAGTAAACTCGAATTTGGTAATGGGTTTGAATAAGGAGTGGTGTTTTTAGTGAATTTTACTCAAATTTGAGTTTGAGTGTAAATTTGTGTCAGGAGTGGAGATACTCTTAGTAACTTGTTTTTAGCAAAAAGAGTATGTAAGAGAAAATTGACTTTTAACAACGTAGCTTTTAGTTAATGGAAACCAAAAGTAATTTTAGCCGCTTACTAAAACTTAACTTTTATGAGATTTTCCGTTTTGGCGAATGGTTATCCTGTATTAGAGGAGTACAAAATATTTTCTCCTCCGTTTGATTTGAGGAAAAAAAAAGAAAATAATTAAATAAGAGTTTTTTGCCAACGTGTGCCCAATAAACACACAATAATAAGCACACAAACAAACAAAAATAACACACATTCCAATACACCTTTTACACTTTTCAATACACTTTCACATATCCCTATACACTTTTCACAAATTTCAATACACTTAACGTGCACACGTTAGCATTTTCCATCAAATGGATAGCCTATGAATAGTAAACTTTTTTAGTTTTCTCCATGTGTTCCTTAATCTTTTCTTCTGTTGTCCTTTTTTTTTTTCTTTCTTGAGGCCGAGTTTCCGTTTTTAGCACTAATTATTAAAAATTAAATTTTCATAAAGTGCTAAAAATCAATTTGTTTTCTATTAACTAAAAGTGAAATTATTAAAAACCAATATCCTCTCACGTATTAAAAACAAGGTTTACGCTTTGTTTGGATCTTAAGGAAAGGAAGAGCAAGGAAGAGAATTTTTTTTAAAATTTTTCCTTCCTTTGTTTGATTCTACAAAAAAAAGAAAAAAAAAATTCAAATTCCTATTTAAGTTTCCTCTTATTTTCTCTTCAATTTTCCCTTTAATTTCCTTCATAATTACTTTCCCTCTTTTCGCTTTCTTAGCAAATCACCTTGGGCGTGCTGAGTTCCAAACAGGGCGTGCAGTTTCTCTTCCACTCTCTTTGTTGGCTGTAGCTAAACGAAGGGCCACTTCAACGACGAAGATGCGTGGCTTTGATTTCCAGCCCTAGAATGGATTACAACTTCCGAAGAAAAGGCACCTCTAAGGTACCTCTCTTCTTCTTTCCCTCAACTTTTAACCCATTCTTAGCTGATATAGCATTGTTCCACACCCAAATTCAAAGAAACCCTTTTACAAAAATGGGTCCAACTCGAGTACAGAAATTTCTGACGTTCTTCTAGGGTTTGGGTTCCGGTTACTGTTGGTGGAGTTGATGCCTTGATGGTGATGGAAGCCAGGACAGAGCTAGAATTTTACCTTTGTGGCGGTAAGATAGACTACATTATGGATATATACCGACTTTAAAAGTTGATCAAAGTAACACGACGATAACTACAGCAAACGATGATTGTCATGTACGTAGAGAACCAAAAAAGAGTAGTTTAAATTTAATCTGTTCACTTAAGTGAGGCGTCTAAGTGAATATTGAAAAACTAGAATGAAGACTAAGCTTCACTGGTGGAATTTGAAGAGTTGAAGACAATTGAAAAACGAGCAAAAGCTAAGCAAAAGCTTTTATCACTCATATAGACGTCGTTAAGCCACTCAAATCACATCCTGTAGACATTGCTTGTCCACCTTGACACACCACTTTCTTTTCTTCGGTTTGTTGTTCGGTTTCTTCCATTTTTTTGTTGATCTAACAGCTTGATACAAGCACAGTTTACATAAAAAGACAGAATTTGAAGTTTTGTTTTCTCAATTTAGACCTCATGTTTCATAATATTTCACTTGGCCCATTAGATTTGGCTTTGGACTATTTTTTTGGGCCTTATTTGTTGGAAAAAACTAGAGGACTAAAGACTTTCTAGACGACAAAATCTTGTGGTGGCGGGCTTATATAATTTGGGGTAGATTTTATGTTTTTACCATGATAAGGATGGAGCCAGAGGGGGGCAAATGATGGCGGTCACCACACAACAATTTTTAAAATGGAAGAAGAGAAGGAGGGGAAGAAGGAAGTCAAATGGGGTTAGGGTTGCGAAAAAGAAAGAGATGAGGAAGATAAGGATGGTGGGCAGAAGACGGATGAACAAGTACAAAATGTTTTTTTTGTCCTTCAATAATGATAGATACACACTCATATGTGCTGTTGTCCTTTTTCTGGGTACACTAGTACTGTGGTAACTACGACCATATTTTTTGATACCATGTGACGTGACACCAATGTATTAGCAGAATGTTTTCAATTTGTCATGTGGTGGAAGACACTCTACTAATCTTATTAGCAGAAGGTTGTGAGCTGCACGGGAATATATAATGAATAAATAAATAATGTGTATATATATATAGCCCACTTCCAATCAGGGCTCCCGGATTTTTAAAAAATCTGGACCTCCACTTTCCGGATCGAATTTCAATGATCCGAACCGTCCAATGTGTTTAAAAGGTGTTTTTAAGGGTCCGCGCGAGAAATCAACAAAAAAAAAAACCGGGCAGGGCTTGATCCGAGCAATTTTACATAAAAACAAACATATACAGTTTTTATGAAAAATTGCTCGGATCAAGCCCTTCCCGGTATTTTTTTTGTTGATTTCTCGCAGGGACCCTTAAAAACACCTTTTAAACACATTGGACGGTTCGGATCATCGAAATTCGATCGGGATCTACGAGGTGTGGATTTTTTTAAAATCCGGGAGCCCTGACTGGAAGCTCGGGTATATATATATATATATATATATATATATATATAGGATAAACTTCCAATGAGGGTCCCTCATTGAAGTTAAAATGCGGACCTCACCTTTTCGAGCCAAATTTCGACGATCCGAACCGTTCAATGTTTTTAAAATGCATTTTTAAGGGCCCCCACGAAGATTCGTCCAAAAAAAATACCTGGAAGGGCTTCATCCGATCGGTTTTTGTTAAAAACGTTATATATAACGTTTTTAACAAAACCGATCGGATGAAGCCCTTCCGGCTATATATATATATATATAGGATAAACTTCCAATGAGGACCCTCATGGAAGTTAAAATGCGGACCTCACCTTTCCGAGCCAAATTTGACGATCCAACCGTTCAATGTTTTTAAAATGCATTTTTAAGGGCCCCAAGATTCGTCCAAAAAAATACCGGAAGGGCTTGATTCACAGTTTTTTTGTTAAAAACGCTATATATCGCTATATATAGCGTTTTTAACAAAAACTCCGGATCAAGCCCTTCCGGGTATTTTTTTTGGAAGATTTTCCGCGTGGACCTTGGAAAATGCATTTTAAAAACATTGAGCGGTTCGGATCGTCGAAATTTGGTCCGGAAACACAAAAAAAGGGCAGGTCCGCATTTTATTTTCCAATTAGGGTCCCTCATTGGAAGCTTGTCCATATATATATATATATATATATATATATATATATATATGTTTTATAGTTGCAAAGTGAGTGTGATGTGAGTGCGACAAGTGTCACAAACTGATTGGGTTGTTATTAGAATTTTCAGGCAACACGTGAGATATCCAATTACACTTACTATGTAATCCTTTTCAAAATTTTGAATTAAAAAACCTCACTCTTTCTCACTCTTCTATAATGAAAAATTCTCCCTATTTCATCCACGTTTATATAAGCGGGAAAAATCTACAAATCTACCATCATGTCCATTAATACCAGAAATCATATTAAACCAAAGAAACTGTAAGTGAAGAAATTTCCATAATAGAATAGTTTTACAAACAATCAAGTTAGTCCACAGAACTAAGTTAAGTTAGGTTGAGATATTTTTACCTTGAAAGAAGTTTTTAATAAACGCTATCGCTTAATCCATAAATTAATTAGTGAGAAAGTAAATCAAGATTTGTACAATGAAATACATGAAATGAATTTCTCTCTTCAACTTGATATCCTTAGCCACGCTATATTCATGCATATGTCCAATGCCAAGAGAGTAGCAAAAGAACTCTAACAATGTTGACTCTGCCACGACGGGACGAATTTTGTGGCCACGAGCCACAAATTTTGTTTTTAAGAAAGAAACTTAGTCGAAGAATCTAAAGCTAAAGAAGAGTTTAACATATGATATGATTTTCTTGATTATACGAACAACAAAGTTGTTTTCTTTATAGTATTTCTATTCGAGCTCCTTTGTGGGTTTGACTTTCCTTCATATTTTATTTTTGCAAGTGAGGTAGAACTACACAAAAAGAAATATTTGATTGAGGAAACCAATTGGCATTATCCGATATGGTACGTTTTCTCTCTTTTCTTTTCATTTTTCTCATTCAGTTTTTGGGTTCATTTGTTAACTAAACTTATTAGATTCATTTTTTCAACAGTTAGCTTTTAATCATTCTAAAACTAGATCGAGGCTGATACATATTCCAAATTGGATAGTATTTTGGTGATTCAAATCCAATCTTAGCATATTCTAGTCATTTCTCAAAATATGTGTTTTGATATGCATGATAAGCTCCGGGTGCTAAATTTCAAAATACTTTTATGTTTTAAATATTTGTAAAATCTAATTGGTCTAAGATAACTTAGGCCTCCTTTGGGTAAAAAAACCATTGTGGTTTATTTTTCGTCTTTATTCACAAAACTTTAAGTTTGACTAATAATTTTATACTTTTTAGATTTCTCTCGTAGAGAGGAACCAAGAAACCACAACAAATCGACCGAAAACTAACAAATGCAAAAAAAAATTGAATAAGGACAAAACCAAAAAAACCAAAAAATCAGTTTTTTCAATTCACCCAAAGGAGGCCTTAGAATGTAAAACCAAAAAAACCCTATTATTTAAGGATCAAATCTATTATCTCGATTTACATATATTGCAGTGACAAAATACTTTCTTAAAATCTTTTTCATTTCATTTTTTTCTTTCAATAGCTGTGCATAGCACGGGTTCATGCTAGTTATATATATATAAACATGAGTGAGAAATGACATCCCAATATATATTTTTATGCTAAATATATGGACTAAACAAGTAGATAACTAGAGTAGAATACAAAACGAGAAATAGAGTTCTGAAGCTTTCTTACTTCTTTTCTTTTTCTTCTTGCTTGCATATATTTGGAAAGAGAAGTGAGAATTTCGTCCTTAAAATTAATGTGGAAGCTCCCATCCTATTTAGGAGCGGGTTTCGTCTGGATGGGAGCGAGGTCCCGTCGAGCTCGTGTCTCAGGAGCGCGGATTCGAGCTCCCGTCTAGGGAGCACACCCATTTTAGAAGGATCTTGCTACTGAGTTACTAATGCAAAAGTGACACCTGGTCACCAAAATTTGAGCACATTTTACTAATAAACAGCACATGGTCACCAAAATGTGGTACAAAACATTTTGGTAACATGGTAAAACATCACATGACGCGTTTTACTAATGTTATGGTAACACATCACATGTTTCAAAAAATGTGGTCACCAAATAAGGTCCCTGCAACATTGCTCATTTGGGTAACTGAATGGTTAGTTCCGGTTGTCTGACATTTTTGTTATTTGACAGGGGAATTTGATAGAGTCAAAAAAGAAAGCAAGAGATGAGGAAGATAATGGAAACTCTGATCGTACAACGGTGAGTAGCATGACGAGTTCGTATGGTGTGAGGGCTCCAAGAGCTTCAAAGGAAGCAAAGAAAGATACCAAGGAGGGCAGGGTTCATGGGAAGACTGATGAACAAGTATTAGAATGTTTTTCTTTCATTTGTGCTATTGTCCTTTTGGGCAACTGAATGGTTGGTTACTTTTAGTTTTCTGATTATTTTTATAACCTCTTTGGATTTCTTAGGGAATTTTGATAGAGTCGAATATGTGTCATCAGTGCCAGAGGAATGACAAAGGACGGGTTGTTCGGTGCACCGGTTGCAAGGTTAAGCGATATTGTGTTCCCTGCATGACTACATGGTAATATGTGATAAATTACACTCATTTTAGTGCTAGTGCCTATTTGTAATAATTCATTGTGCTATTTACCTGTGTTTTTTCTTATTACTTGAATTTCATCTAACGTTACTTGTAGCATGTCCATAGCAGATGCTTAAAATATTTCAACTTAGAAAAAGTTCACCCGTTGGTGTTGGAATTACTTTTGCCAAATGTTTTTTGGCATCAACTAATGATAATGCGTGGACTTGAATTTTGCCAAAAAAAATGTCAAATTATAGCTTTGGGCTTTGGCACCTTAAATAACGATGGGTAGACTTGCTCTTGGAAAGTTAAGGTTCAGCCCCCAAATATGTTTCAGATACCCAACACTTGCTTTAATTTTCTCTCTGAAAGCCTCTTTAACTCCGCTCCTTTACTCTAAAATGGATTCTTTAGTTGTTCGAAGCTCCTAAATGGAGACTCAACCAAAAATAGTGAAAAGGTTGATAATTGTCCTCCATTTTCCCACTGTTTCTACTTTTTATTTTCTCCGCTCAAATGCATGTGACTTCTAAACTATGTATCCTGCAGTGATAAAATGGTAGTATTAGTAAAGTTATGCGACAAGTGTAACTACAATCAACAAAGGTTTGCATATACTTCAGAATTTTAGGAGGGAGATTTGTGAAATAGTTCTCGAAAGAATGTGTGAGAATTCCTTAGGGAAAGTTGGAGAAGGTAGTAGAAAATTATATGTGCATGCTTTTGAGTTAGACATTACATTTTGCATGTTAAACACAGGTTGGAGATGCTATCATTCTTTGAATTCGAAGTGTGAGATCTGTCCTTCAAGTGTTAAAGTAATAGTTTTTTGTTGGTCTTTACCACTTTTTAACGTACACTGCATTGCCTATCTATTTGGAAAGCCAAATTTGTAAGAGTCAAACCACATATTTGTAATTTACAATTCACAATGCAAAAATATCGAAGTGCAAAATTGGTACTTATATGTACCGGCGATGCTCTTAGCAACATGGCTTTCTGCAGTGCAAAACTGGTATTATCATTTCTTCTTTAGTTTGTCATTTTAACTTGTATCTGAACTTAAAGCTCTTGACAAGTATTCTATCTCATGAAGAGATGCTCTCTCTTTTCCTGCTACAGAAATTCTGATTGTGGTTATCATTGGTTGGTTAACTGTATGTAGGTATCCAAAGATGACTGAGGAGGATTTTGCCAATGCTTGTCCTGTTTGTCAATACAATTGCAATTGCAAGTCATGCTTGCGCTTGGAAGTGCCAATCAAAGTCTGTGTCTTCAGTGTACTTATGTGTGCTTTATTGGTGTCTCTTTCAGATGTCTTTAAGTGAAACTTCACATCTTTTTCCTTTTATGGTGTAGCACCTGAAGAAGTTGGAACTGAAGGTGAATACTGAAGAACAAATTCTGTACTCCAGATATATTCTACGAGCACTTCTTCCATTTCTCAAAGACTTCCACAGGGAACAGTTGAGGGAGAAGGAGATCGAGGCTAAGATTCAAGGTATCTCCTACAATTCTGCGATTAGGTTGTCATCCCGCTTGATTGGGATGCAAATTTTTTTTTTTTTTTAGCATTTTAGTTACTCTTTACCTGCTTGCATGATTTGAAGACAATTTTATGGTGTTGAAGGACAAATATGTTTCTTGGTAGTATGATTATGTTTTCTCCTGGAGAAGATGGCTTTGGGACTCTATTGAAGTGACTAATGTATGCTTTTTAAGGTTTGTTGGGATTCAATGACCTAACGAACAAGAAGCAACTAGCAAGAAATAACTGTGACACTCTTAGAGTAGCTCATGCACTTTATAGTAGTAATACTGTTTCTGCATTGGTGTTGGAAGTAACTGTTACCTCTTTTTTCTTACCAAAAACTGAAAAAGCTGTTTTTTTGGAGAGAATTGAAAGGACCTTGAGATGGAGAGAATTTTCTTCTCTAAGTTACATAATCATCCATGACAATTCTGATGAGATGGAGAGAATTATCTTCTCATAATTCTCTAAGTTACATAGGCTGTGTTTGGTTAGATAGTTTAGTTTAGTTTTGAATCTTTTGATGATGTCAGCAGGTGTAATGAGTGGAGAGAGAGAGAGAGAGAAATGAGGGAAATGATGATGTCATCAAAACTAAAACTAAAACTAAATAGGGAAACGAACAAGGCCATAATCATCTATGACAATTCTGATATTTCATTTTTTTTCCGACCAATCAAGTTCTGATATTTATTATATTTTGGTTCTTGTAGTAATTTTGCGGGGTTTTGGCTTTGGAAAAACTCATCCTTGTTGTAGTAGAGCTAATTCTTGTTTGGTGGATGCTGTTTTGTCATGTTCTTTAATGTTAACATAAGTTACTGTGATTGGATTAAATGAGTAGTTATTACAGTGATTTGGATTACAGACCACCATTGTGTCGAGTAATTGGAAAGTCTGATGTTCCAACATCTGTGAATAGGAAGTATTGGAAAGTCTGATGTTCCAACATCTATGAATAGGAAGTTTTGCGCCCATACATTCTTGATCAGTTTGATATTCATTGTTTGTGTGAGCAGATTTATCACTGTCAGACACGAAGGTACAATATGCTGAATGCAGTGACCATGAGCGTGCCTATTGGTATGTTGTCTGGAACCAATTAGTTATGCTCGAGATGCTTTCATTATTTTGTTTGAATTGAGGTAATTGCTTGTTTTGTGCAGTGACAATTGCCAAACTTCTATCGTTGACTTTCACAGAAGCTGTCCACACTGTTATTATGATCTGTGTCTTGTTTGTTGCCGGGAGTTCCGTGATGGAAAGCTACGGGGAGGTGAGGAGGAAGTCATCATGAAGTACATTGACAATGGACTGAGTTATTTGCACGGTGGGGACCCAGTAAAGAAGAGTGGTGAGGACCCTAAAAAGAAGAGTGTTGAGGACCCTAAAGAGAAGAGTGGTGGGCATTTGCGGTCTTTAAGGAAAAGGTCTTTAAGGAAAACAGCAACTTCAGATATACCTGTTGGGCCTAGCAGCGTGTGGAAAGCCAATGAAAATGGTAGCATTCCTTGTCCTCCAGTAAACATGGGTGGTTGCGGTTGTGGAAGCTTGGAATTGAAGTGTATGTTTCCAGAAGATTGGGTCGCTGAGTTGTTGATGAAGGCAGAAGATATAGCCAACATAGATGACCTTGCTGACGAGCCTAACAGCTCTTCACTAGTGTGCCCCTGTTCCAATAAGGCCGGTGAAATTAATACGTGTAATAACAATTTAAGGAAAGCATCTTCTCGAGAAGATTCTGTTGACAACTATTTATTCTGTCCAACTGCCAGAGATTTACAATGTGAGGATTTGAAACATTTCCAGTGGCATTGGCGTAAAGGTGAACCTGTGATTGTTGAAGATGTGCTTGAAACTGCTTGTGGTTTGAGCTGGGAACCGATGGTTATGTGGCGTGTGTTCCGTCAGGTAACAAATGTCAAACATGGCCAGCGTTTAGACGTGACTGCCCTTAATTGTTTGGATTGGTGCAAGGTCAGTTTTTTTTCGTACTGAGCGATAATCAATTTCGTTTGCCATATATGACTGATCATAGCGATGGGTGTTTCTTGTCGATTTGATTTTATCGTTAGGACTTAGGAAGAGTGTGAGAATCCAATTGAGTCCCACATCGGTGGCTTAAGTTAAGGTAGAGTATTATATACTCCCTCCGTCCCAATTTTATAGTCCCTTTTGGGAGTTCGTGCCACTTTTCCAAGTTTTATATCTTATAATCTACAATGTTTTAGGTGATTTTGAACACTTTTGTTGTTTGATAGAGAAAAAGAAGTGTGTAAGGTGTTAACTAACCCCAACACGTAATAGTCTTATTTATATAATGAGTGATCTCAGTACAAGACTTAATTAGTCGATGTGGGACAAACTAATATAAGCTATTCTAACACTCCCCCTCAAGCTGGCGAATAAATATCAAAAAGTCCCAGCTTGTCACATAACAACTCTAACCGTGGCTTGAACAATGATTTAGTAAACACATCTGCCAACTGAGCACCCGTAGACACATACAGAGTAGCTATCACACCACTAGTTAACTTCTCACGCACTAGATGACAATCAACCTCAATATGCTTAGTCCTCTCGTGAAATACGAGATTGGACGCAATGTGAATAGCTGCTTGATTATCACAATACAACGGTATGGGTAACTGCACACTAAACCCTATCTCCTCAAGAAATGATCGCAACCATACAACCTCACATGTAGTGTGTGTCATCGCTCTATACTCTGCTTCTGCACTAGACCGAGCCACCACTGTTTGCTTCTTACTCTTCCAATTGACAAGGTTTCCACCAAGAAAAACACAATATCCAGTAGTGGACCTCCTATCAGACGGTCCTCCTGCCCAATCGGAATCAGTGAACGCCTCAACACGTAAGTGTCCACTGGTTCGATACAGCAAACCCCGTCCTGGATGTAGCTTAAGATACTTCACAATTCTGAGGACAGCCTCCCAATGTGGATGACGAGGAGCGGACATAAGCTGACTCACCAAGCTAACTGCAAACGAGATATCCGGTCGTGTAATCGTGAGATAGTTCAACTTACCAACCAACCGGCGATACTGATCAGGATTGTGAAGCAGCTCCCCCTGGTCCACACACAGTTTGACATTGGGATCCATAGGCGTCTCAACAGGCCTAGCTCCCAACAAACCCGTATCCTCAAGGATATCCAGTACATACTTTCTTTGTGATAAGCTAATACCTTCTTTGGACCGGGCCACTTCAATACCTAAAAAGTACCGAAGTTTCCCCAGATCCTTAGTATGAAATTGCTGATGTAAGAAGGCCTTTAGCTCATCAATACCTCGCTGGTCATCACCAGTAATGATAATGTCATCCACATATACAATCAATAATACTTTCCCTCGACCAGATGTGAGGGAAAACACAGAATGATCAGTCTGACTACGATGCATGCCAAATCTCAAAACTGCATCACTAAATTTGCCAAACCAGGCCCTAGGAGATTGCTTGAGGCCATAAAGAGCTTTACGAAGCCGACATACCTGATTACGCTCCCCCTGAGCAACAAACCCAGGTGGTTGCTCCATGTAAACTTCCTCTTGAAGATCCCCATGGAGAAATGCATTCTTGACATCAAGTTGAAACAATGGCCAACCAAGATTTGCAGCTAGAGAAATAAGAATGCGAATAGAACCTAGTTTAGCAACAGGAGAGAACGTCTCCGAACAATCAACACCATAAGTCTGGGTGTAGCCTTTGGCAACAAGACGAGCCTTATAGCGCTCAACAGTGCCATCAAGAAGATACTTGACAGTGAATACCCAACGACAGCCAACAGTTGTCTTACCAGCAGGAAGAGGAACCAGTTCCCAAGTACCATTATGATGAAGTGCAAACATCTCATCCTCCATAGCTAGCCGCCACTCAGATACAGATAAGGCCTCCTGAACAGACTTAGGAACAAAAACGGAAGAAACCGAGGTAGTAAAAGCTCGAAGGGATGGTGACAAATGATCATAGGAAACAAAATGAGCAATAGGATGGAGAGTGCAAGACCGAATACCTTTACGGTGGGCAATAGGAAGATCAAGATTGTCTGGATCCCGCAACGGAGAAGAAGATGGCGCGGTGGGTGAAGGTGGTGCTGCTGGCTGAGATGACTCTGGCTGAGATGGTTCTGGCTGAGGCTCCGGCTGAGACGAATTTTTAGAACGACGATGATATACCTGCAAAGGTTTTGGTGGAGAAACAGTACTTGATGGGACGGCTAGAGGACACACAGACTCATATGCAGGTAAATCATTAGTGGGGACAGACTCCGAATAAAAAGGAAGAGATTCATTAAATGTGACATCAGCGCACACAAAATGACGACGTAAAGATGGGGAGTAACATTTATACCCTTTCTGAGTGCGAGAGTAACCAAGAAAAATGCACTTAATGGACCGCGGGTCCAATTTACTCTGGTCGGGATCAAGAGCATGAACATAACATGTACACCCAAAAACCCGAGGGGGTAATGAGTGGAGAGGACGACCAGGAAATAGGACAGTATGGGGTATCTGACCCCCAAGGATAGTAGATGGCATACGATTGATCAAATGACATGCAGTAAGAACCGCGTCACTCCAGTAAGACTTAGGAACTTTCATTTGAAATAACATGGCACGCATAACTTCTGATAAGTGTCGAATCTTGCGTTCGGCAACTCCATTTTGCTGTGGAGTCCGAGCGCAGGATGTCTGATGAATAATCCCATGATCATCAAAAAACTGAGATAAAGTACTATGAAAAAATTCGCGTGCATTATCAGACCGAAATATACGAATGCAAGTATTAAACTGAGTCTTTATTTCCATGTAAAATGATTTAAAAACAGTCTTCAACTCAGATCTCTCTTTCATAAGATAAAGGTATGTAATACGAGAGAAATCATCAACAAATATAACATAATACTGAAAACCAAAAACATTAGGCACATGAATAGTCCCCCAAATGTCTGAATGAACTAACTGAAAAGGAAGTGACACACGACGTTCAACCCTAGGATAAAATGGCACTCTATGATGTTTACTCAACTCACAGACTTCACAAGACAACTCCTTAAGAGAACTACACGAGGGCACTAGACGCTTCAAATTCTGAAGAGATGGATGACCAAGCCGACAATGTTGTTGATATAAGGACTCTGATGACTGAAGGACAACTGGTTGAACATCACCACTGGTTAGGTAATACAGACCACCACGCTCAACACCGGCACCAATCTTCCTCCCCGTCTGGAGATCCTGAAATACACAACCATGAGGAAGAAATGTGACTGAACAATTTAAGGATTTTGTAAGTTGACTAATAGACACAAGATTAAAGGGTAAACGAGGAACATGCAACACAGAGTTTAAAGTAAATGACGGAGAGACAGAAATTGAACCCAAACCAGTAACCTCAGTGGTAGAACCATCTGCTAAGGTAACATGAAAGGTTTTATCCATGGACTGACAAGTAGAAAAGAATTTAGAAGTACCAGTCATATGATTAGTAGCACCAGAATCGATAACCCAAGGAGAAGAAAAAGATGATGCAACACAAGCAACGGAGGGACCTGTCTCTGAATGGACATAAGACGTTGGTACGATAGTCAGCTATCGGTAGAAGAAGCCGCAATCCTCGTGATGAGAAAGCCGAATGGACATAAGACGTTGGTACTCCTCTTGTACGAGATAGTCACACCGCTATCGGTAGAATGAGTAAACCGCCCGACATATCCTCGAATGAGCAACCCGATGAGCCTCACCACGGAAAATCATGAAGATCATAACAATAGTCCACATCGTATGACTTGTACCCCGACAATGAGTACAAAAAAAAACCAACATCTGGATACCACGGCCACGAGATCGAGAGCCACCAAATAGAAACCGACTCGCAATCGCCTCCCGGACGTGCGACCATGACTATTTCCACCACGGCCAAAACCACGGCCACCGGACGAAAATCACGACGACCACCGAAACTATTACCCGAATCATATCCACCGGAACCCCGACTACCGAAGAACCACGACCACGATCGCTAAACCCGGAATCACGATCCTCCACGACCACGGCCACTACTCGACCCAAAACTACCAAACAACTAAAGCGTAATGATCGAACCTTGACCGTCACGAACAAAACCAACATCCGAGATGTAAGCTTTCCACGGCGAGAGGAGCTCAAGTCGATAACAACACCTCATCAAGAGAGGGCAACTCCCGCTCTCCCAGTATCTGAGATCGAACTGGATCATAGGATGAAGGCAAACCAAATAGAAACCGAGAGACCTCTAAACGCTCACGCTGATGCTCCATAACTTGAGGATCACTCGAGATAGGCTCATAAACCCGGAGTTCCTCAACAACGATCATAACCCAAGCAATAGCAGTAATCGCAACAAAAGCCGATTGAAAAAGAGTAACAGCAGCATCAACAGGTCGAGGACACCCCATGGAGTCAACAAATCAGCAGAAAACCACAAAGAGAGAGCCGAATCTCAGCAACAGGTGGATGTCGAACATCTAGAAGCAATTTCGAAGGTTTTCAAGCACTGGGTCAGTTGATTTAAAGAGTTTCGAGTATCTAGAAGCAATTTTGAAGGTTTTTCAAGCACTGGGTCAGTTGATTTAAAGAGTTTCGAGTACTGGGTAAGTCGATTTAGGGATTTTCGAACCTGGATATAGGGTTTTCAAACTGTGGTTTGGGATTTCGAACCTTATTATGGAGTTTCGAACTGGTGTCAGGGGCTGGATGGTCGATTTGAAGATCGATTTTGATGGTTAGGGTTTCGGTTTGGTCGATTGTGGTTAGGAATGCCGATTGGGTTGTTGGTTAATGGTTGGTGAGGCTAGATTGTCGATTTGGGGGTTTTAGGGTTTTGATTTGGTTTCAATTTGGGGATTTAGGGTTTCGACTGGTAAGGCTGGTGGCTGACTATGATGAGTGAAGGCAGTAGGGAAGAAACGTTCTAGGGTTTGATGAAAAATTAGTATCCCGCTTTGATACCATGTTGTTTGATAGAGAAAAAGAAGTGTGTAAGGTGTTAACTAACCCCAACACGTAATAGTCTTATTTATATAATGAGTGATCTCAGTACAAGACTTAATTAGTCGATGTGGGACAAACTAATATAAGCTATTCTAACAACTTTGTTTATTAGATTAAATCAAGATCTATCAAACAAGATCCATATTGCATATAAAATGTATTATCGATTGAAAGATATAATAGTTTTTTTATCCGGTTAGGATAGAACGAGGGACTATAAAATTGGGACGGAGGGAGTATAATGAATCGAGCAGCTACTGTATAACTCGAGTTTAACCTATTGTGTCATGTGGTTAGGCCAAGTGTTAGCATGTGAGCTGGGGCGGGTCATTACAGGTGGTATCAGAGCTTGCACCAACCGGAAGTGAGCGAGGAGACCTGCTTGGGTGGGCCCAATAAGTCGATAACTGAGGAGCTTGAGGTGCTTATCGTGCTTGGACGGGTCCCACATGAGACGAGCTTGATGTGCTTAAGCGGGTACTTGTCTACATCGCTTGGTGGGTGGAAGTTGGTTGGCCATGGGGCGCAGCGGGACATTTTGCGATCTTAAGTGGGGTGATTGTGAGAACCCAATTTGAGTCCCACATCGGTGGCTTAAGTTGAGGTAGAGTATTATATATAATGAATACCGAGGAGCTACTGTATAACTCAAGGTTAACCTTTTGAGCCACATGGTTAGGCTAAGAGTTAGCATGTCAGCGAGGGTGGGTCATTACAAAGAGTGTCTCCACGGGTTTGAGATTTTTTTTTCCAAGCCTAGTATATTTATTGGCTTGTTACAGTGCTATTTTCTCAAAATTTGGCAAACTAGTTCCAATGGTGCTCAAGCCATTTTTTTAAACCTTAAACCATCACAGCCTCTGGATCACCTGAATCATTGCTGAGAGATTTGGAAAAAAAGATAGCAACCTACAACTGCTGATGTGGCAATAAGTGGAATTGCCATGTCTTGTGCCAAATTTTTGCTTGAGAAATGGCAAAACTATTTTTAGGCTTGAGAAATGGCCAACCATTGGAGGTCGTTTTGTAAGGCCTTGTTTCAAATGATGGCTTTGACTTGAGAAATATGCTTAACCGTTGCGATGCTCTAAGGCTATTGGTGCAAAATGTGAATATGAGAAGGTGTAATGGTAAGGCACTCAGGCCTAATTGATTTTATGCTATGTAATTGTTACTAGCAAATTGCCCATGCTACCTGTTCAAAAAAAAAAATTGCCCATGCCTATGGCACTATCAATGATGGTTCAAATTATGTAAATAGGCCAATACGCATTGATATGCTTTGAATTTAACTATAATCCGAGCCATAAATTCAAACCAACACTGTGTTGCATTCATAGGATCCAAGTTCAAACATGACACAAAAAAGACTTTAATAAGAGTCAAACTCATATACAAATGTAACAAAAAAAAGGTGCTCTACAGCACTCTAAATATAATTAAACCACATGTGCATTACATCAATTCTTTTTGAGTAGCTTTAATAGGACCACTGCTAAGTGGACGGTTGGAAAGCTACCCAAAATTTAGTTGAGGACTTGAGGTGACCGTAACTTGGCCCCAATACTCTTAGTTTTGGGGGAAAAAATTCAGCTCACATTACCGCAATTCCACTTTGATTTGTAATGGTACTCCAAGATCATCAAATCTATGTAGGCCCCATTTGCTGATTCATTCAGCTTATTTTCTTAAATATGCTAATAAAGAGTGTTTGGTAGTACTCTTAGATATTTACTTTATTTTACTGTTGCAGCTTATTTAACACAAAAAAATGAGATTACTTCGAACTCTAATTTGTAAATTTTTTTTATTCAAAGTTGACAATGTTGAGAAGTCTGATCCGCTTGAGGTTCTTCTCGTGTGCGGGTAGGCCCAATTCGTTGGGGAATATCCACGGAGTCCACCACATCACATGGACCCGATATACATTGAATGACCCATATCCACATAAATGGCTAAGCCTTTTAAGTGGTGAGCCATCCAATTGTATATTAAGGTCCAACTCTTTTCTTTTTATCCGATGTGGGACTCATCCTTCACACATGTTCCTAACAATCTCCCCCTCATGCGTGAACCATGTATTGGGCCTCACTCCCCCTCGATCTGATTCACTTGACTCACCCCTAATCGTTGATCTCTCTCTCCAACACCGTGTCTGAACTGGGGCTTATTTACTGCACCCACTCCATTGAGAGCCACCATACTCCATGAGAGCCACCTTGCTTGTGAGCCAAGTGCCGCACGCATCAGGAATTTTCTTGCTCCATCAAGAGTACCCACTCCATCGAGAGCCACCTTGCTGCTGGCCAATTGCCCTGCACACCATAAATTTTCTTGCCCCATCGAGAGTTACAATGGATTTTCCTTGCTCCTCCAAGAGTCTCTGTGCAAGCCCACAATCACCGATGCTTCTGGGAGCGTCCGCCCATAGATCGTCAGCCTTCGGCTTTGATATCACTTGTTGAGAGTCTAATCCGCTTGAGGTTCTTCCCGTGTGCGTGTAGGCCCAATGTGTTGAGGAATATCCATGGAGTCCACCACATCACATGGACCCAATATACATTGAATGACCCATATCCACTTAAAAGAGTAAGCCTTGTAAGTGGTGAGCCATCCAATTATATATTAAAGTCCAACTCTTTTTCTTTTTATCCGATGTAGGACTCATCCTTCACGCATGTTCCTAACTTACAAAATTAAGGATTTGACAAAAAACACCAAGATGTAATTATTGCGGGTCAATCTATTGGAGAACCCGGTACTCAATTAACATTAAGAATTTTCATACCAGTGGAGTATTCACAGGGTGTACTGCAGAACATGTACGAGCCCCTTCTAATATAATAAGGTGTTATACATTGATTCAATATTAAGGACAATCTAGAAAAAGTTTGAACTTTTTTTCAAATTTATTAAAAGCTACACCAACCATATTTAAAAGAAGAGTATTCACGGAGTTAGGGTTCATATCTCAAGTTCCAAAATAAATCTTTCAATAGCTTGAGTGCACCATTTAGAAAATTAAACGAACAGAAAAAAATCAACAGGAGATGACTAAAAGAAGCCCTTTGCAATTGATGGATTTGGAGATTTGTATTTGTAGAGATAGGGGCATAGGGCGCTCAATTGGATGTGGACTGTGAAGATAGAGTTACCCACCAAAGAACTCCGATGTTTTTTTGAATAACTTATTCATGAAACAATTAATAGAAACCATTGTTTAATTAGGGATGTGGATGTCTAAAATTGTATTTCTAGTCAAATTTTGTTTTTTGATCACAACATAGATGTATAATTTTATCAAATCGAAGTGCTAGCCAAATTGGATTCAGTACCAGAGGGAGGGATAGAAAATTAGGAATAGAAAAGATTTTGCCTTTTTCCACTCTTTGGTAATAAACTAACACAAGGAAGGAAGTGTAGAGTAGGAGTGAATTGATTGCATTGCCTTGGGAATAGGAAAGGCTTCTCCTTTTGGCTAAGAGATAACTTATTGCCTTGTAAATTACAGAATCTATACAATGTAGTATTGCACGGGTTTTTTGTGAGAAGCCCTATGAGTGCGACAAGTGGCTTAATCTAAAGAAGTCTAATTACGTTAATATTTTAACTATTTTAGAATTCAATTGGTCCAAACAAGAAGAAAATTTAGATTTGAAAAACTCTACTGGTTAAGGATCAATCAAATCTATTAACCTATCTGTCCCTATTAACATCTATTACAATGAAAGTAAGTTGTGGAATATTTTTTAATTTCATTCGATTTGTTCAATTGTTGTGCATAGCACGGTAAATGCCATATTCAAATGATTTGAGGGGGAAACTAACTATTTTTGGGTGAATCTCAACCGTCAGATCAATTCAATCTCAACCACTATTGTGAAAATGTGT